>APFE030086181.1:15000-17500 GCA_000404065.3 Pinus taeda
AGCGCCACCCGCTGACCCAAGGTGTGCATGAACCACAACATAAAAATAAATAAATAAATAAATTATCCCACACATGATATAATTTCATAGTAGGATACATTAAACTATCTAGACACATATTATAGGAAATGAATTCAGGGGATATTTTAGAAAAACTAAGTTATATTGGTATTGATATGCCCCAATGGGTAACTGGGGGTATTAAAAAGTGGTATTACAACAATCAAGCCATATAGGTCCAACTTTGCTTGCAGAAGAAAAAATATATATTACAAGTTATATAGCGATAGTTTAATATAATTCCTTAGGAAGAGAAAAGGGCTGAATTTCCAATTTAGAACGGAATTCAAAGGAAAAAAATCCATTGAAATTCAAAATATATGCGTAAAGGTAAAACCAAAGGTTATGGGCTTAAATTGAGTGATTGTATGGGTGAATTGTAGAAATTGAGCTACCAATTCCATGTAGATGGAAGTTCACGGGAAAACAAAAAAACAAAAACAAAACAAAACAAAACAAAAAACAAAAAAACAAAAACAAAAACAATACAAAAAACAAAAAACACAAAAAAACAAAAAAAAACAAAAAACAAAAAACAAAACAAAACAAAACGAAAAAAACAAAAAACAAAAAAGATCATTATTAATAGAAAAAAATGAAAGCTTGAAATTTTTCATACTATGACATCAATAATGAGTTGCATTGTTAGGTGGTAGTTGAGTTGGCATGTGAAGGAAGATAAGTGTGAACATGTGCACAACTAAATACCATAAGAAGTCAATAGGTTGATAAACCACCTCACACCTTCTAATCCAAAATTGATTTGGATCATTGATCTACTTGGATGTTCATGGGATCCATCATAAATGTAACTCTCTTTTAACCACCATGCATGTTACAATTCAATATGGTTTGGGTTATTCGATCAAGTGGATTGTGGCTATTGGATCCATTGAAAATGTAACTCTCTTTTAACGATGCTTCATGTTACAACCCAAGATGGATTTGGACCATCAAATCAGGTGGATTGCGTCCATTAGATCCATTATAAATGTAACTCTCTTTTAACCATAACGCATGTTGCATCATAATATGGATTTACACCATAAAATTGAATATATCATCGTCATTAGATGCATAAAAAATGAAACTCTCTTTTAACCATCACGCAAGTTGCAACTTGATATTAATATAGACCATATAATTGATTGAATCATGATCGTTGGATCCATAGAAGATGTAACTCTCTTTTAATAACTATGCATGTCACAACCCGATGTGGATATAGACCATTAACGTTAGGGTCTATGTTCCCATGTGCATATGTGTTTAGATCAATGTGTTTATGTTCCTGTGTTTTTTAGGCTAGAGTGCCTATGCAATTTTAGGTTACTAAGATTATGTGATAAAGGCATAGAAAGCCTAGTTTCGTAAGCCTATAATTACACAAATATTAATAAAGTGCACCATTGTTACATACTAAGTTAGACAAGAGAGAATTGGGGGACTAAGATTCCATGAGTGTGAACAGGGATTGAGGGATAAGTGACGAAGGACTTAAGCCTAGAGGGATAAGATATCACTAAAATAATCCCATGTCAAAAGTGCACATTTTTTTATCCTAAGTCCATCAAGTGACTTTATTGAGTGTCATTTTTTAAAAAAGGAGCATGCACATAAAAGTGAGAGTTTTAATTTTATTACATGATTCCACTACACAATTTTGAATGGTGGGAGGTGGCTAGATTCACAGGAAGGGAAGAAGGGGCAACCTTGTCACATGGTTAGATCCTATTAAAATACTAGGTAGGTTCAGTAAAATAAGGGAGATAATTTTCCCCAATGTGAGGCCGAAAAAGTACCAAGGAAATATTGCTAAGAATAGCTAGAACTCCTAGAAGCCACAAGGCTCTAAGACATCCCTTGCAATTGAAATGTAAACCCTAGAAGGGTAGTGTAACAACTTGATAAATTGTGGATCCAAATAATGGGGTGCACTACCTTGGGTTGTGTGGGCTAATGGGGGATGCAAGACTGTTGGTTGGAGGTTGATGAAGTTTGGTACCATGGACCTATTCATGTTTGGAACTAGTTATGTGCCATAGATAACTTTCAGTAATTTATTGTTCTTATGGATTTGTGGCCCCAACTCAAGGGATATTATGAGCAACGTGGTCTATGGCTAGGTGGAAGGTTTGATGGTTGTAGCTAGTCAACATTTCCTTTAAAAGATAAGTATTTGTTTTTAAGTTGTGCATCTTCCACTATGATTATATATGTATTTTCACATGCCACACATGAACAGTAATTTAAATGGTATCAATTATAAAGAAATTATCCTACAAAAGCCCCAAGAGTTAGCTCAATCGGTCAACTCAGGGCCTCGCCATTTGGGAGGTCACAGGGTCAATTCCTGAAAGATCTTGAGGCCAGGTCTTGTTATAGGCCGAGGGACGTTAGCCCTAGATTTTCCCGTGGGCGTAGCGCCACCCGTTGACCC
>APFE030086186.1:9669-34216 GCA_000404065.3 Pinus taeda
CCCCTAGAGGTTCTTTAAATATGCCTTGATGTCCACCTAGGGCTTCTTCTTAATCACAGCCATCGAAGACGAGAGAAGGTTGGCTGTGTGAAGCAGTGGGGGGTGTTGTACAAATATTTTTCTGACTTATCTCTACTCCTACAAGGCATGAAAGGAAATATTTTTGGTTGATTTTTGCTTTTCTCTGCTTGTACCTGCAAAACTAAAATGGATTGAACTACAACTAACTATCTTCTGACATGAAAATGCGGAATTGAAATGAAAACAGGAAAGGACTAATCTATTTTGCTGTAATGAAATTACAGGAATGAAATGCTAAGCTACGCTTGCAGAATTGAAATGCTAATCTACGCTTGTAGAATTGAAATTGCGGAATTGAAATGCTAATATATGAAAGCAGGAAATGTCTAATCTACTTTTGCAGAAATGAAATTATAGAATGGAAATGAAACAATCTACTCTACGCTTGCGGAAATAAACTACTTAGCAGAAGGTTGTAGTAGAAAATAGAAGAAAAGCAGCAATCACTAATACTCTGATGCTTCCCCGGCAACAACGCCATAAATATGGTGGGCTCCAGTATTGCAGCAATAATGCTGCAACTCTTGGGACTCCCTTATTTACTTTTATCAACCCGATAATTTGTAACAAACTTGGAAGCAACGGTGTTGTATGCACAAGTACTAGCTCTTGTTGCAGCTGTCACTTGGTCAACTGGCACAAGTCCGCTAGGAGCTTAAGCCAACTTCTATGAGCTCTTAGAAGAAGCTTTTTAACTGATGGATGAAGGCTAACTCAAAGGAAGCTAATCTGCTTGCGGGAAGAAACTGAAAGCCAAAAAGAAACGCAAACCCTAGCAAACCCTAATTCTACCAACTAGCCCTACTAATGCAAGAAAGAGGATGCAAGCTACTGAAAGAGATGCCATTGACTTCTAGTAAGGTAAAATGCATGTGTCTAAGCTACTTCTATAGTAAAATCTGAAGAAAACATCTTTTTGTATTTTTGGATAAGTTGTCAGAATTATCATGCATGTGCTTTAACTGTTTTTGGTTGTGCAGAGGTGGATTGGCGAAAGGAAATGCTTGCAGGAGGTTGGGAAGGTTAGAAGAGGGCCTAAGGGGTCCCTATCACCCTTCCAGATATTTTCACAGTGATTGGGTCTCAAGAAACCACTTTCGTGAGCTTCTACCGGAAGTCTGTAGGGGTTCTATAAGATGTTCTTGAATTTCTACAGGATGTTCTGTAATTTCTACAAGATGTTCTGAAAGGAGGATTTTTGAGGGTTGATGGAGGAAAAATGGTGGGAAAGTGGAAATGGAGGTTGGATAATGATGTTAAGGGGTCTAGGACCTGGTGAATGAGGCTAAGGAGCGATTGGATTTGTTCGAGGATGGAGGAAGCAATGATGCACAAGAATGTAGAAATTAGGGAAAGGTGGGAAAAGTATGGCAAATGAAGGGTAGGAATCATGGATTAAGGGTTGGAGTAGATTATCTAATGGAGGAAAGGTAGATAGAGAGGTAATATAGGTGCTCTGCAAGTTATTTCTCAAATTGAACAAACAAAGACTCGGAAAATCAAGGACCTAGCTACTTTAACCTAATATGATCTAAATAACAGCAGAGAAAATGAACAGAAGTTTATTTTCAACAAAATCATGTGAAATAACTATGCAAACTAAGCAATCATGAACCTAAGCATGTAACCACAACTGGTATCAACTTCTACCAATGAGAATCTAACACTAATAATTGCATGATGAAGCAAAGACAGTGTTTTTGGTGGCAGCAAGGTCATCTTGGTCCCAGCTCATGGTCCCACTTAGTGAGAGGCGAGATCAAAGGTGCTTGATATCCTTTTTCTAAAGATCTTCTCTGTTATTAACCTATCAAATCAAACTGAACATGAAAAGCTATTTTAATCATCAAAAACGACCTAAGTAACAAAGCAATATTTTAATCTAAATAAAAGATTTTATTCTAAGAATGCAACAAAGACCCATGAAAGTAAATAAAGGAGGTATTGGGCACTTGAGTTTGGCCCAACCCCAAGAGCTACAACCTTCTAAGAGAGATTAGAGCTGGTGCAAAGCTAGATTCATCTTTATTGATCAAAAGAATAGTTACATTCCAAAAACTATCTACAAGGAAAAGCTTGTAAATGTGTTGAAATGCAGAGCTAACCTACTCCCTAAAAAATGACTAAAATAGAACTACAAACTAGCTAACTTCTGCCTACAAAGTGACTAACTAAAATGAGGCCCTAAGCCTTCTTATTTATACAAATTGAGGACCCCAACAGTCCTCCTAAACTTTAGGGACTCGACTGCCAAAACTTGTAGTTAATAGCACCTTTACTAGCCCTTGCTCGGCTGCCCTTGTGATAGTTGATATGGTGGCCCTTGAACTCCGAGCTGATGGTGGAGAATTCAAGGTAAGGGTCCATAAATAAAGGGGACACCTTCCTACAAATCCTCTCCCTTGTTCTTCCACGAATTTGGTTGCCAAGTGCTCATTAAAACCTTTGATTTTGTCTCAAAATTGACCAAAAAACTGCACAAAGCATCCATTAGACTTGTTGGCATAATGACTAACCCAATTCACTCTATTAGCATAAATATAATAAAAAACATGCAATAAAATAATTAGAATGGTGGATTAAGTCAAATTAGGAGGCTGAATGAGCCCATATAATTATCCATTTTTGGGGCTCATCACTTTGACTGCCTCGACCTTCCTCATCCAGGTTCGGATTGATGAAATGTTCGCACCGTTGCGATTAGGATGACGTGATCTAAAACCTGAAATTGGTTTGAGAAAATTCTGAGCACTTTGAGTTTTGAGCATCCATCAATTCTCTTTTTCCTGTGTGTCTCTCTTGAACCACCTGGATCAAGTCTGGAGAAAAAGGAAAAGGTAAGTTAAAAGGACATGTAAACATTGTTCCAAAGATGGACATGATGAATATCATTGCTGGAAACTTCATCCAAAAATAAAACCCAAAAATTTTAGGAACAAGGAGAAGGGGAAGGCAGTTGCAACTACTCAACATGATTTAGGTTTAGATTCTAGAGATGAAACCAAGATCACAGCCATGGTTTTGAAATATAAGGACATTGCAAGTAATAGTTCTTCAAATTTTCCCAATGAAACTCAAGATGAAAAACAAGAATAGAGCTCTTCCATATTAGAGTTATTTCAAAACACACCAAGATAGATACACTGTTTGATAGTTGTTCTCAAGCAAACCTCATTTCAAAAGACATTGTTAAAAAGTTGAACCTGAAAACCATGCCACATCCTATGCCTTTCCCTTTAGGTTGGATATGTGATAATGCAAAATTATATGTAACAATAAGATGTAAATTGAAATTTGCAATTACTACAAACTTTTTAAATGAGGTAGAACTTGATATAATTCCAATTGATATATGTGGTATTGTTTTGGGAAGCCCATACCTATATGGTAGGAGAGATATTTTTCATCTCCATAAGAACAACTATCACTTGTTCAACAATGGGATTGAGTACATTTTTAGAGCACACAACAAGAAGTTGAATGAATCTGTTACACAAAAATATCGTCACCTTGATTATTTGTAGTCGGTATGGGTCTATCACCACCTATGCCAGCTTCCTAAGCAAGTCTCATACCTCAGCTCTTCAAAACAAGCTTTAGAAATGAGAGAAAGACATCAAAAAAGCAATGTAACTCTGGTTCCGCACTTTCTCTCACTTTTGCCTGTGGGCCCACACCTTTTGTTCAGGATACCTGCGTACTTATACACTCTGTATGTAAAGGGGAGGGTGCGTACCCCTATGAAAGTCAAAAGGCGCAATTTTTATCTTAAAAAACTCACTTTGGGTTAATTCTAGAGGTTCCTAGAAGGAATTTTGACGTGGATTGTTCACTCCAAAGTGGTTCATGCATCCCAAAAGAGAAGGAGCTAATCCCTTGTTAGGAGGAGCTATCTCTTTGAAGGAGGATTCTATCCCTTTGAAGGAGGACCTAGTAACTGCCCTCTATTGCACTATAAATTAAGGCATTGGGTTAGTGGCTGGGGAGGTTAGAAGCTGAACTTTTGAGGGTAACTGCTAGTGAAATCAAGACTTCCTATTTGAGCTTAAGAGGAGAGATCACATACCTTTTTGGCTTCATTGGGGAGTGAGTGAAGCTTGTCAAAGTAGAGGAGACTTCTTGTTGGACCCTGGGAGGAGCTTGTACAGCGTCAAGGCAAAGGTTGTAAAGTTATTCTTCTTTTGAATTAATACAACCAAGCTCATTTTTCTCAACAAGTATCTCATGTTATTTGTTTCATGGACTCCTTGACTTTCATGTTAAATATGTTTTATAATATTGGTTATTCAGGTGCTATTTAATCGTTTTCCTTGTTTGTGTTTGCAGGTTGGTGACAAAGGAACTTACTTGGATCAAAGGAGCAAAGGCATCCCAAACTTGCGTTGGACATGAGGTAGGCCTTAAACACATTTGTTTGCCATTATTTATAAAGCACATTTAGAGAAAGAGATAGTGTCTAGTTGGTTTGTTTGTCATTAGGTCTTCATTAGATTCTAGGAAGGTCTATCTTGTCCGCAAGATCGACGCATTCTGCGTGACAGTGGTGTTGTAGAAGCTAGTAAGAAAGCCTTGTGGCTTCGTCAGATCCTATCGAAGTTTGGCTTTCAACAGTAGCATTGGACTAAAATTTGGTGTGATAATCAAAGTGCCATTCAACTTTTTAAAGATCCATTCCAACATCAGCACATCAAACACATTGAACTGCACATGCACTTCATCAGAAAGCTCATTCATGACCATTTTCGTGAAGTGCAATATTGTTCAACAGATGATTAAGTTGCAAACATCTTTACAAAGGCTCTTACAGAGGTGAAGTTTACTAAACTTTGATTTATGGTTAGAGTTTAGGAAGTTGTCACTAAGGGGGGATAGGCTCTAGTGCCTCCTTCCTTCTCCTATTGTGTCATATTTGACATCCTTCAATCGTATCCCAAGTTTTTCTTAAGGGGGGATGTTAGGATATTCCAACACATAGGAAATAGTTAAGTATAACTTGGTCTAGTGTAGAGTTAGGTAAAAGTGTGTTTCTTTACTATGTAATTTTGTAACTTAAAATCTGATGGTCACAATATGCTCTAGACATGAAGTGATCTGATGGTTCATTCTCTCGTCGATATTACCGACACTTGATCTGTGGCTTAACACCCGATTGGTCCATGATCTCTATTTAAAGAGCATGGAGGGTCATTTGTAGGTTAACCGTTCATGAGAGAAGCTTATGTAAATTTTCATTCTTTTATTAATAAATTGCCTGAAGTGGTCGTGTTGGCTCATGTCGTGGACTTTTTCCCTCTTTGAGGGTTTTAACCATGTCAACGATACTGGTGTATTGATCTGTGATCTGTTTGTGAGTGGTGTCCTTTGGTGTTCTGTCTAAAGAAATTACCTTGTAAATTCTTACAAGAAATGTATATCCACAAATCTCTCCTAGATCCACATGTCTCTCTTAGATCTGTAAATATCTGACATGGTTACAACCACATGTTAACATCTATCAGGTAACATCTCTTCATATCATCTCACAAATCTTTAAAATATTTGATAGGAGACACTTATGTAAACTTCCATGATACTTCTTGATCAATGATCTCAAATCTTCCTCAAATCTTCAAGAGTTTAAAGAGGAAATTCGAATTTGAGACTTAGAGGCCAAATATGACTTTGTTGTAATGTTTAAATATGCCTAAAAACATTATGAAACTCATCCAACTTTTAAATATAAGTGAATACATGTTATTCTTCTAATATTTAACCATAAATTCACTCAAAATACTAAAATAAATGCTTTGGAAAATAATAAGTATAAACCCATATGTAATCATAAAAATAGTCTTAACGTAAGTTTATAAGAGGATTTACACCAATATCTACAATGAATATCATATACACCAAGAGGATTTATTTGAATATTTTGTGCCTCGGCATTGTAAGTGGACTAAGGTATTTTATTGTTTGGGACCTAAAATGGTTGTGCATGTAATTGAGTGGGAATGGGTCTTTGGGATGCTTGTGTAGGTGGTAATGGGAAATGTTGAATAGAGGTCAATTTAGGGTGAAACTGAGGTTGTAGTGGGGGTGAATGGTATGGATAACATTGAGATTGGTATTGAGGATAGTGAGTAAAATATTGAGGATATGGTGAATTTGTTCTCTAAGGCCTATTGGGCCTCCAAAATGTATTCAAAATGACATCCACTTTCACCTTTATCGCCACCATTTCACTCACATGTCACATATCCATAACCATATAACCTTTCATTAGCCACCATTTTCATAAATATATGGGTTAGAATCCTTATTTACCAAAGTTATTTATTTTATGTGTTTAAAGTGAATTTATGATTAAAAACTAGGAAATTAACATGGTTTCATGTATCTATATATGTGGCTTGAGTTTCATAACATGTGTAGGTTATTTGGAAGCTTCCAAGGCACCCTTATGTGGCCTCCAATGCTCAAATTCGAATTCCCTTCAAGGGAGATTTGGATAAAAGGTCAAAGAAGGATATGTGTCCTATTTGGATTGTAACTCTATGTGGTGTCTTATCATTTATTATTTGGATTAGAACTCTATGAGACAAGAAGGGGATATGTGTCTCATTATGAGCTACTTGGTTGTAACTATATGAGATTTTAATGGATTCTCATTAAATAGGGTAGCTTCTTATGTTTTTATATAAATAGGAGAGCCTTTTCCTTTGAAAGGCATGTGTAAAGTTGCGGAAATGCTCATGTTTTGAATATAGAATTTGGATTTGGAACCATGCGCACGAGTGATGTTCACTTTGATTTGGTTATGCTTATATTTGGAGCCTCTCATCTTTCCATCCCTCGTGCTTTTGGATTGGCCATCTATAATGTGTGAAATTTATTATTTTTCATAGATTAAGATTTATTGCTTTCATATATTAAGATTTATTTCTTTCATATCTTTTCCTGTGTGAGAGGTTAAGAGTGAATGTTTTTATTTGCTTTCATAGATTAAGATTTATTTCTTTCATATCTTTTCATGTGTGAGAGGTCAAGAGTGATTGTTTTTATTTGCTTTCATATCTAGAGGTTAAGAATTATTGTTTTTGCTTTCATTTCATATCATGTGGTTTTGATTATTCATTTCATAGGATCCCGATATGATAATGTACACATGATCCCTTAGAGTAGTAGTTTTCATTTCATGCAATTTCATTTTTGCAAGTGTGGAAAATTAAGATTTCAATTCCTGCAAGTGTGGTAGATTAAGATTTCAATTCCTGCAAGTGTGATAGTTTAAGATTTCAATTCCAAACATTGTACTATAATTTCCTTTGAATTGATTGTTGAATTAGAATAGGTGAATTTGGTTTAGTAGTTATATTGATCTAAATTAGAAGTTAATTTCTAGCATATATGGTACACGCACACTTCACAAGTTTTACGAAACCCCTGGGTTGACAATTGAATGATAGACAATCACTTTGCCCCAACATTTTGGCGTCATTGCCGGGGAAGTGTGCATAGGAACTAGCTTTCAGTCTAGAGTTCATATTTTTCATTTTCCTAGATGCATGATTAAAGCATATAGATGCATAAATCATTTAGTTTCATATCATTTTTTTCGATACTAACCATTTATGGAGAAAGGATCTAGAATGTAGCTCAAAGACTACAATGAGGAATGGTATCAAGAAGCAATTATGCCACAATATTCATCAATTCTTCAAGAGATCCTTGCAGCAAATCGCAAGGTCAAGTCGATTTCCCATATCCTTATAAACAATCAGGTATATTTTTCAAGTTGGGATATGAGCATTTAAAAAATTCTAATCCGTAAATGGCTTCATTGGAAGCATGAATATACTTTAAAAAAAATAGTTTTCAGATAGGTAGGAAAAATAAAAATAAATTTTTATAGTTTTTAGGATAAATTTGATGTTTTGTGGTGCAGTAAGAACCATCCATCTACTAACCCTTGGTAGGAAAATTTACAGTAAAACAAATGGTTGAGAACAAGGAGAGAAAGTGAAGATCACAAACGATAATTTAATGTATGAGATCAAGCCTTTTTCATTTTATTTTTGCAAAATTTACAGAGAAATCGATTGATAAATCTTAACTATGCTAACAAAATTAAAAAATCTCAAGTATGCTCTCCTCCTGCACTTCGTGTGACTTGGAGGATCAGAAAAAGAAATTGTTTTGTTAGTATACAAAATGCAGTTATGCAATTAATCTCTATTTAATCATTTCATTCGATTTAGTTTTACAAGAAACTTTAAAAAAATAAATAAATAAATAAATAAAATTTATTATGATTGTTTTGTTTAATGAAATATATATTAATATTTTTATTTTTATTTTGAAAATATAACATATATAATTTTATTAACAAATCAATTTAAAAAAATAAAAACACAAATATTAAAAAAAACAAAACAAAACAAAACTTTGAAAAATAAAAATAAAAAAATCTAATGCATAAAGGCCATAATCCCACCCATTGCATGATATAATCAAAATGAGCACAACACCAATTCGAATGAGCTCGTTGAGGGTTTGAATGGATGCCCAGAAAAAAATTAAGAAACAACCAATGGCAATCCCCAATTCCAGTTTCCGCTGTGGCCTTGATAGAAAACCTGCAAGAACATTTTTAAAAATCAATTGTGAAAATTGTAAAATTCAACTTCTAATCATTGGTATTTATTGTTGCAATTGATTGATTAAAATGATGAACGATTGTGGGTTTGAATCCCAATTGGAGCATGGCTGCAATCAGGTCAGCACTCATCGTTGCCTACCTATATGCATTTTCCTCCCTGTGCTTCATTCGATCAAAAGGAAAAGCTAGCTCCCTACCTATTCAACTGATGAAAGATCAATGGTGTGACCAAATCCTTGTTCTGTGATTTAGATTGTTTGTAGAACCAAGAAATTTTGGTCCTATATTGAAGATATTTCATAAGAATCCCATGAGCTAGCTTTTGATTTCCACTAGCATTAGAAATCGTTACCTTCATGTCATACAATATTTAGATCTATCGACCAACCTTTCAATTGGGAAATGAAATTCCTCAACCTCTTATCTAACCTTCAATGTAGACATGGCAGATACCTTGCCTTACCTGCAATTAAGTAATTCTAGTGAACCAGTGATCTAGCGATTCCAACAAACCAGTGATCCAATGACTCTAGCAAACCAACAATCCCATGATATAATCGATCCAACATTTCAACAATCTAATTTGATCCATGCACCTAGTAATCGTGATCCACCAATTCACCTGCTAATCCATACAACTGGTAGAGAAAATATGTAACAACTAAAAAATATCAAATTTTAAACACAATTTCCAGCCAAATGGAAACGGATTTAGGAAAACTGAGACATGGGTTTTTTTGGGAACAAGGTGAATTAGATAACCTAGAAATGGTTTCCTCAATTTCTCAACCGATTTAGAGAAATCTTGGATTCTTCAGGACACTATGTCACTGACTACGTGAGAAAAAAATGGATTTGAAATTAATACATAGAGATAATAGTACGGCCATCAAATCTGATTCTTGGGATGCTAAGGTGGTTTGAGGAAACATGATTGTGATTTGTTGTCACTAAATCCACGGATTCACTGCCACAGAGGAGAAACGTGTAAAAGGGAGCGATAAAGGAGGGATTTGCCTTGAGATTACACTGAGGAAGTTGCTTGACATCGGTGGAATACTCTGGATTTGATCTGACTTTGTGAGAAGGTTGTGGCTTTAAGCTACTGTTTTCTATGCAGTGACAAAAATTTGTTTGATCTCACCAACTATCATATGCTTGATTGTTGTTGAATCTTTTTTCGTTGGCTAAGATTGTAACTTTACAGTCTCTTGACATTATTGGGGTACAGGTGCATGCTTTTGGGTCACCACATGCGTGGACTGGAATGCAGATTACATCTTAGTTGTGTTGTGGGAATAGCTTGAACCAAAAATGCTTGTGTATTGATCAACAATATAAGCATTGAATTGCAAGAAGAAGAGTGTTTACCTTGAGGAGCTTATTGTCAGAATAGAGAATTTTAGATGATGCAAGATTGAGCAACTATACACCACCATATTAGGCATGACCTTGTTTTTCTCTTGGTTGTATGTACAATTTAACCTACCGCACTCTGTATCTCTGGAAATTTTGACGATGCAATATTTTTTAGTGCCACCATTGAGGATTTTCTACTTACTGTTTCCACTGCTGCAAATTCAGAATAGGCATTGGGGTTAAAACTTATGTTATTTTGTTTTTCATAATTTGTATTTTGCAACAGTGCTTCACCATCCATATTTAGTATGGTGATGCCAAGGTTTCAGATGTAAATTACATTATTGTGAAAGAGAATATAGTTTAGTTCGGGCAAAAAAAAAATTGTTAATAAGAGGCGTTGTAATTATCACTGGATTTTGGCTCCAATAAGCCACAACATTGTTTCTTGCTCTTTGAATTCATTTTTGGTTATTTGCTGACTTGGTTTGTTTGTTCAGAATTTTAACTACAGAAACTGTGCACATTCTACAGCTGATTCCATTCTACAACTAAACAACGATTTTGCATCTAATCTACAATTCTGTAGCTATGCATTTAACTCATTGATTTATTTGTCAAACAATTAATTCTAACTAGAAATTGATCATCAACATGTCATTTCATCTACTTACATCATCTTTCACTATAAGATCATGTTTCCATGTCACATTTCACATGACAATTTTTACTGTTTCTAAAAAATTTCAAAACAGTCTAACTTTTTCATACAACATCAAAATTCGATGATTCAAGCATCGTTGAAAAGATCTCAACGAAATATACAAAATGAGGAAGTTATTATTATATTTTGAAACAGTAAAAAATAAAAAAATTGTTGAAAAGAAATAACAGGTAACTTGAGGCACTACTTTCAACACAGATATAAACTCTCTTGCTTTTCTTTCATGAACTTGTTTAATAGTAACTATTCTTATTTTTTTATGTAAATTTAATTAATAGAGAAATTGGTCGCCTCTCTATTTTGATAACCTTAAAATTCATTAGAGAAGAAGTACTAGCTTTTTGCAGGCTCCAAGAGGAAGAATAGATGACCATAAGCAAATAGTATCTCAAAGACCACATTTATTTCACAAGAAAATGATCAGAGCAGCAATAGAGATGAAAAATCAATGCATGAGCACATGCTAATGCATATCAGATCTAGAAGTTGCAAGCCTTTCAGATTTTAGTGTTTCCATTGCATCCATACTCCTTCAGTCAAAAAACCTTCATCTCATTTCCTTTGCATTCGCATTGCATTTCACTTAGTCAGTCAATAAAATTCTCATCTCATATTTTCATGCCTTGCTTTCAGTAACTCATAACCCATTTTCATAAAGAAATTCAGCTCGCTTACATGCTGATTTGTCCTTTTACTTTCCATTCACTTGTCATTTCCCTTTCCGTTAAATAAACATTGTTCCACCGTAAAATTTTCCATTCATATTCCTTCAAAATCATTGTTTCATGCTTGTGTTAGATGATGGAGGATTCCTTAAGGCCTTCCTTCTAACAAGCCTTGGCCTATCGACATCGGCACATTATCTAGGTCCAAGGCTAGAGTCCTCATTAGTACCTTGAGGCTTGTATTCCTTAATGATAGGCTCTCTCGCCAACAATCATGGGAATACATCAATGTCCCTTGATTGTTGGATCTTGCAAGTGGCTCGACATCAGTCCATTTATTCGTCGTTCGCAAGATGTACTTAGGTACCTTGGCACTCGTTGACATTAATGGTGAGTTTGTCTCGCATTGGTTAACAACATTCATCAATGGTTGGTAATCTAATGACCTCTCTTCATGCTCGACACCGACAAATTTATTCACATGACTAGAGCTGTACCATCAGTTTCATAGTGATTGAAGACTATATCATTTCAGCATTTTGCAGCAGATACAACAAATTTAGCAGCAGAAATAAAGAATCCACTTCACAACCTCATCCACGATTTATGCAACAAAGAAGCAGATGAGTTCTAAATTTCATTCTATGATCCAGAAGCAGTCACACTCTTCAATTTTTATAGCTCATGCACATGGAAGGTAAGTGAAGGTATGTGGTTTTCTAATTTTTAGTCATGCAATTCCTTAAAATACTAAAATTGTAACTTTGGGAAATTCCTCACTTCCTCTTTCACATTGTCATATCTTTAGTTGGGGGGAAGGGACATCATTTCATATTCATATATGACACACCATCACATATTTTCATTTCATCCTAACATACTTGTCCTAATCAATTATGATTGAATTATGGTTCAAAAAGTTATATGATTTGTGATGCATTCTTAAATATGTTTGATGAATCTTGTTGCAACAAAAAGAAACAAGGTATTGAAACACAAGAACCAATACCAATTAGAATTTGGTTGAAACACAAGAACCAACCAAACATGTTGCAATTCAATGTATGACAAGGAATACTTTGCAAAAATAAATAAAATTGTCAAATGGAAAGTTTAAGGGCATATGATATAAGCCAAGTTCATTCAAAAGCAAAGACGTTGCGAGAAAATCAAAGGAATTAATGCAATATTTGCATGAGGACATGCAATTTCTCTAGTTGGGAGGTATGTTGGGCCTCCAAAATGTCTTCAAAATGGCATCCACTTTCACCTTTATCGCCACCATTTCACTCACGTGTCACATCTCCATAACCATATAACCTTTCATTAGCCACCATTTTCATAAATATATGGGTTAGGATCCTTATTTACCAAAGTTATTTATTTTATGTGTTTAAAGTGAATTTATGATTACAAACTAGGAAATTAACATGGTTTCATGTATCTATATCTATGGCTTGAGTTTCATGACATGTGTAGGTTATTTGGAAGCTTCCAAGGCACCCTTATGTGGCCTCCAATGCTCAAATTCGAATTCCCTTCAAAGGAGATTTGGATAAAAGGTCAAAGAAGGATATGTGTCCTATTTGGATTGTAACTCTGAGGTGTCTCATCATTTCTTATTTGGATTAGAAATCTATGAGACACCTAGGGGATATGCGTCTCATTATGAGCTATTTGGTTGTAACTATATGAGATTTTAGTGGATCCTCATTAAATAGGGTAGCTTCTTATGTTTTTGTATAAACAGGAGAACCTTTTCCTTTGAAAGACGTGTAAATTTGGGGAAATGCTCATGTTTTGAATATAGAATTTGGATTTGGCACCATGCTCATGAGTGATGTTCACTTTGATTTGGTTATGCTTGTATTTGGAGCCTCTCAACTTTATATCCCTCATGCTTTTGGATTGGCCATCTATAATGTGTGAGATTTCTTGTTTTTCATAGATTAAGATTTATTGCTTTCATAGATTAAGATTTATTTATTTCATATCTTTTCTTGAGTGAGAGGTTAAGAGTGATTGTTTTTATTTGCTTTCATAGATTAAGATTTATTTCTTTCATATCTTTTCTTGTGTGAGAGGTCAAGAGTGATTGTTTTTATTTGCTTTCATATCTAGAGGTTAAGAATTATTGTTTTTTCTTTCATTTCATATCATGTGGTTTTGATTATTCATTTCATAGGATCCTAATTTGATAATGTACACATGATCCCTTAGAGTAGATTTCATTTCATGCAATTTCATTTTTGCAAGTGTGGTAGATTAAGATTTCAATTCCTGCAAGTGTGATAGATTAAGATTTCAATTCCAAACACTGTACTATAATTTCCTTTGAAATGATTGTTGAATTAGAATAGGTGAATTTGGTTTATCGTTACTTGGTTTAGTAGTTAGATTGATCTAAATTGGAAGTTAATTTCTAGCATATATGGTGCACACACGCTTTGCAAGTTTTATGAAACCCCTAGATTGACAATTAAATGATAGGCAATCACTTTGCCCCAACAAGGTCCCTACCAACCTTGTTGCCAATATTTGTTTTGAGGTTGGGATTGAGATGGCCAAGGTTTCCAAGGCAAGGGTGTTTGCCAATTATTATGAGATTGTTGTGCATAACCTTGAAATTGTGAATTAAGATCTTGTATCATACCAGATTGATGAAGATGTTGAGGTCTTCTTGTGGCTACATAACATAGTTTCTCTAGTGCTTGATTTGCTCCACTTTACTCCTTGTAAACTGCTTTCAAACTTGGTAATGGTGCAAAATATTTGGTAGCATTTAATTCTACATAGATAACACAAATTTCAATGTTATCAATTGGTCATACACACAAAGCATGTTTCTTTCTACATTTAGGGAAAAATATAAACAAAGCAACATTATCAACATTTTTCTTGTTTTTCTTGTTTTGCATTATTAGCATATCAATATGTTCCCTTAAATTACCAAGAATATCCAGAAAATTTCCAAGTTTAGCTTGACTTATTGATTTTGATTCCAACTTACTTACTTTTTCCATAATTGGATCTCGAGGGGATCTTACATACTTTGTTTTCCTCTTGATATGTGCTTACATAATTCGCAAATATATTCAAATGATAATTGAGAAACATCTCATTTACCTATAATATTAAGAAGATTAATCCCCTCATCTAGAATTTCTCTAAGTAAGAGGGTTTCTAATGTATCAAATGTTGAATTATGCAATTTTTCCCTCTTAACATTATACATAAATCTATCTATTAGATCCTCAAGGCTCTCATCTTCATTTTTAGTCATTTAAATATTTGTTATTTAAGATCATGATGTATACAATAGTCTTTATATTTTTCTAGAAATATCATTTTCATATCATCTCATGATCTTATTGAATTAGTCCCTAAACCCCTGAATGACTCAAGAGCTTTATCCTTCAATGTAGCCAGAAACAATTTCAATTTTTGAGCATTTAATAAGTAACCATAAGAACTGCAAAGTATTTCAAATTCAAAAAGAAATATTTTTGGGTCTTCTGATATGATACCATGGAAGTTGTGAAGTACAAATGGAGAGATGTTTTTCATTTTAAAATTTATATTAATATCTTGAATGGGAAATCCAAAGGGATCTCCTTCATTTTCATCATTTCCATCCATTTCTTATACCTCTTCTATGACCTCTCTCACCTCAAGGAGTCAATCTTCTTCTACCTGCACAAATAGGAATTTATGATGTGGATTGTGATGTGATTCTTACTACACCACATGATCTAGTGGTGATGATAGGTGATTATGGATTTTAATTTCTTGAATTTTTTCCTCTAATAAATCTACCTCTAGAATGCACTCTAAAATGAATGCAGTTAAACTTATGCAACTAAAATGAATGCAACTAAGAATGATATGCAATTCAACAAATACGGTTAAGAGATACCTCACAATGGTTATGTACAAGTTCTTACCTCTCAGCTTACCATCTCTCTTTTCCAAAGTTGTGTAAATTAAAGATAAATCTAAACTGAAAGCTAAATCCTATGTATAATTCCCTAGCAACGACACAAAATATATTGGGTAATTTAATTGTGATTTAAATTACTTTACATTAAATTTCCAATCCATGTACGTAGACTTTTGAAGCATATGGCACAATATATTTCAGGAGTTTAGCTTTAAATTCCAATGGAAATAAATTGCAATGAAAGAAATTTCTACTCTATGAAAGCGAATAAAATGACATGAAATGAAATACTAATCTAAGAAAGCATTAGAGAATTAATCTCGGAAATCATTGGAAAATTAATTTAGGAAAGCATGTAAAATTAATCTATGAAAGCATGTAAACTTAGCCTATGAATGCATGGAATATTTATCTATGAAGTGTTGACTTTCCACGATACTCGTGTCTAGGAGAGAATCTTAAATCATTGACTCTATCAAACCAAGTATCACAACGAAGCTACTTTGCACAACGGAATATAAAAAGTAGTAAATCTACTAGAGAAAAAAATATACATAACTTTTTACACAATTTTTATAATAACCCAACTTCGTTATATTAGTCCAACTAAATAATACAACAGTCTAGGGCTTCAATAATAGGGATAATGGCCCTCAAATATCCATTGATTTCAAAGATCAAAATTGAGGCCTAGTGTCAGTCTATCCACAACCAGTCTACCCACAATAAGATACTCTGACCATCTAGGTGATGTAGCGTGCTCTCTCATTTCCTCTCATTCGTACCCAGACTTTCCCGTTTCTTCGACTCCTAATATGTAGCATTGCCTCTATCAATGATCCAAGTCCATCTGGCTACTAAACCTTGTCTATCTAATATTCTCACTAGTTTTTCCTTAGTCCATCAAGGACACAACACATCAAGGCTCCTGTCGAGTTGTCCACAACTTCGTTTATAAACAACTCTCAACTACCCACTATTTTTCCTCAACTACTTGGGGACTTCAGCCTACTATATTCTTCCTGCACTACTCCAGTGAAGTTTAACAAGGGCGCAGAGGGCTACCACCTATTACTGCAATATGTCCATCTCTCACAATGAACACGGGCTAGGAGGACTGCTCATCTTCTGTTGTAGATATCCTTCTCCACACAAAAGTCTAAGGCTACTCAAAAATTCTCTTGGTTGATCAGACCCTTGAGCTCTTCTTCTTCCACTCGAGCAACAACCTAATTCCATGAAGATGGTGCACACTGAGCTCCAACTTTGGAAATATCATGTTTCTATCCAATAGACCATAAATTCCCAATCCACTTGTTCACACTTGGTCCACTCTCACGCTTCCCTCCAACAAGCCATGAGTGTCCAATACATTCCTAGGACACCATCCACCTACAAATCACATCAACTCAAGACGACACACACACTCTTTTTCTACAACATTTTGATGCTCATCTTGACATACATACAATTGTTATGTGCCTACTCATAGGATGTCCACAAATACACCTCATCCACTAGCATCCATTCATAATTAAGGGGCCATCTACAACCATATTTTTGTTGCCCTCTCACCTTAATTTTTGTGCTTCTAGAAGGCTAGTTAGGGAACACCACCAGCCCTAACCCACTGCCCAAACTCATTGTATTCCTTTTCCCATTGGGTTGCTCCTTCATCCTTCTTCATGAACTATTTCAGGCCATTGGGATCTCTACAAGTCTTTCTACAACCCATAGTCTTCTACAACAAGGAGAGACCTTTTCTCCTTCATCCTAGTCTAGCAAGAAGTCAATTTCCCTAGACTATCTTGAATCAGCCCCAAAATACCTTCTTACTAACTTCTTCTATCTCAAACATTTTCAACCTCTCTCTACAAGATATTTACAACTTAGAAGGAAACAACCTTCTCCCCAAAATCATGCTAGATACCTACTTTCCCTAGCCTCAGGTACGCTTCCCTATTTCATATTTCATCTATTATATTATATGCTTATTGGATGTCAAATGAACTCACATAATACCTCTATTTATATATTCTTATAGGTCAAGGTCTAGCCCAACAAATGGTCACCTCATGTTAGGGCCGACTTGACTTCTCTAGACAATTTTCCCACACTTAACTTCAAAATTAATATTTTGACTTCTAAACCTCAGATTTGGATGATTTGTGTTGCATTCGATTTTTCTTGGCATCCTCTATCATCTCCATCCATCACATGTATAAATCTTCTCATGGATTCACACCCATATGCTCAGGTGGAAAGCCCACAAGCTTGAGCTTCATGCCCACAAGCCACACTTGTATGCCAACTCCTCCACAACACTTAAGCCTAGGGTTTTGAGTACCTCCCAAGCTACAAATATTAACACCCCCTCTTAGTGAGGGAGGTACTTCCTCCACTAGGAAGTCTCCATGAACATCATCTCTAGCAACAATAGCCCATCTCGCGTCCATCACTATAGCAAACTATGTAGAATGAACCCTCCAACCTCAATAGTGCCTCTACCTTATCACATTCAAAAATGAAGATCCAAAACCTCCATAGATTTTCTCCCTCTAAGGATAGACTCCATGTGATCCTACACGATCTCCACTGGCTCATTCCTATAAGCACTCATCCTCTTGGATCAAATAGCACTCGTGCAAATCCCTCCAATACTGGATATACAACATCATGATCCGATGAATACTCTAGCGTGTCAATCTGTAGTCCATCACATGAAGCAATCCCAATCATCCTGATCTCATCCATGCCAAAGCAATCCTTGAGTTGTCCCAACCATCCATGACAAGTCATGGGAATTCCATGATCAACAAACTGTACTACAACAAATTTCTTTTCATCAGGCTCCCCACAAATCCACAAAAACTCCCAATCGATTTCGCTGCTAAACCATTCAAGACCACATATCCATGTATTCAGTTGAACTCTCTACTCCATGATCTAGACAACACTAACTCCCTTTGAGTTTCTTTATTGTGCACACTCTGATTTATTGTCCCACAAAGTAGCTCAGACACACTCTAATACTATGTTGATTTTCCACAATATTTTTGTTTAGGATAGAATCTTAAATCACTAATGCTACCAAACCAAGTATCAAAACAAAGCTACTTTGCATAGAATAATATAAAAAAATAGTAAATATACTAGCACGAAAAATATACATGATGTTTAACATGATTTTTTTACAATAACCTAACTTCGTTATATTAATCCTACTGGATAATACACAATTTAGGGCTCCCATACTAGGGATAATGGCCCTCAAATATCCACTGATACAAAGAAACAAAATTGGGTCTTGGTTTCAATTTATCGACAGCCAATCTACCCACAAAAAGATACTTTAACCATCTAATTGATGTAGCACACTCTCTCAATTCCTCTCAGTCATACCCAGTACTTTCTTTGTCCTTCAGCTCATGATCTGTAGTATTGCCTCTATCAATGATCCAAGTCCATCTCAACACTAAACCTTGACTATCCAATTCGCTCACTAGTTGTGCCTTAGTCCATCAAGAACACAACACATCGAGACTCTTGTCGAGTTGTTCACAACTTTGTTTGTGAACAACTCTCAATTGCCCATTGTTTCTCCTCGACTACTTAGGGACTTCAACCCAATATAACCTTCCTGTGTTGCTCCAATGAAGACTAAAATAGGGCATAGATTGTTTCCACCTATCACTCAATATCTTCATCTCTCGTAATGAACATTGGTTGGGAGTACTGAACATTCTAGGGTTACTCAAAACCACTTTTGGGTGATCAGACCCTTGAGCTCTTCTTATGCCACTCTAGCAACCACCTAAGTCCATGAAGATAGTGCACACTGGTCTCCAACTTGGGAACTACCAAACTACCCTCCAATAGACCATAAATTCCCAATCCACTTATCCACACTTTGTCCACTCTCACACTACCCTCCAATAGACCATGAGTGTCCAATACATTATCCTCTCTTAGGACACCATCCACCTGCAAATCCCATCAACTCAATAGGACACACACACTTTTTCTTTGCAAGATTCTACTACTTGTCTTGACATACATACAATTGTTGATGTGCTTGCTCATAGGATTTCCACAAACGCACCTCCTCCACTAGAATCCATTCATCATCAAGAGAGCATCTACAACCATGTTGTTGCTGCCCTATTTCCTTAATTTTTGTGCTTTTAGAAGACTGGTTACAAAACACCACCAACCCTAACTCACTGTTCCAAACTCACTATATTCCTTTTCCCACTAGGTTGCTCCTTCAACCTTCTTCATGCATTGTTTTAGGCCTTAAGGACCTCCACAAGGCTTTCTATAGCCCACTTTTGCTACAACAAGGAGATAACTTTTCTCTTTCATCCTAATCTGGCTAGAATTCAGCTACCCTAAGCTATCTTGAATCAAACCCAAAACACCTTCTTGCTCATTGCTTCTACCCTAGACATTTGCAGCCTCTCTCTATAAGATATCTGCAACTTAGAAGGAGACAACCTTCTCCCCAAACTCGTGCTATATACCTCCTTTCCCTAGCCTCATATCCGTTTCCCTATTTTAGAGGTAATCTATGATATTAAATTCCCATTGGTTGTCAAATGAACTCTCATAAGCCCACTATTTATATCTTCTTCTACAGTAACATCTAGCCCAAAAAATGGTCACCTCAGGTCAACGTTGACTTGGCTTCTCTTCAAAAATTAATATCTTAACTTCAAAAATTAATATTTTGACTTCTACACCTCAGATTTAGATGATTTTTGTTTCATCTGGTTCGTCTCGATGTCCTCTATCATCTCCATCCATCACATTTAGAAATAGCCTCATGGATTCACACCCATATTATCGAGTACAAATCCCATAGGCTTGAGTTTCATGCCCACAAGCCACACTTGTGTGCCAAATCCTCCACAACCCTCACGCCTACGGTTTAGAGTACCTCCCAAGCTACAAATCTCAACATGAAGGCATGTAAACTTAATCTATTAAAGCATTAAAATATCTAATATATAAAAGCAAGTAAATTTAATCTATGAAATCTTGTAAATTTAATCTAAAAATCATTTGAAATATATATCTATGAAAGCAAACATTCTTAATCTATCAAAGAAAACAACTATAATCACAAATGAGAATGCCTTAGAATTTAAATATTTTTGCATTTTTATATTTTTCAAGCGCTTGATTGCAATATGGAAAAGAATGAAGTGATAGTTAGAACCTTGAAAACAAAGTATCTATAACAAGTAAATAAATCAAATCCTAAGTGATCATTGTAATGTAAATTATTTTTTAATTAAAAATATTAGAGAATTGTTAGAGAATTGTGATGACTTCAAAAACTAGATTGATTTAGCTTCAAAATGAGTGATCTATTTCTTAATTAGATGGAAAGTTCAATTTTTTTCTTCTATCGTAATATTTATTGGTGACAACATGAAATCTGAGAAAATACATTTGAAATATCCATGAATATCTCCAAAACCATGCATTTCTTTGAAGAAATTCCCATATTTTAATTAAATTGGCTCATTCTGCACAAAACTCGTGTTTTAGTTTTTTGAGATCTTAGTTTGTGTAGAAATTCCTTGTAGAGTCAAACTACTAATTGTAATTTACTAAAATAATAGACTTGAATCTACTCTACTCATTAGTGGAAATAATTAAACAATCGTGAAATCAAAAAGAATACAAGAGAAAGAATTCGATCAACACATTACATAGAGATTTCTTGGGAAAATCCATTGCTAAAAACCCATGCTATCTATATATTTCATTAGTCCAAAAATATGATAATATTACAATGCTTTTCTCAAGTTTGAGCAACCTTTGCACTATCTCTATTTGTCTAACTACTTCCTAGACAATCCTAGGCCAATACTTAACCAATTTCTTGCTTTCCCAAGTCTGTCTTTCTTTACGTTGTTTCCTTGGGAATTATTCCCCTATTAATTATGGAAAATCCTCAAAGAAATTGCACAATCAATCATAGGCCTTACTCTGACTGCATGCACGACCTATACAATTCAGATGATTATACAATTGATAGTACATTGTCCCTGAACTCCAATCTCAACTGGGTAACTCTCAGATCTGACATGCATGAGTTATTTATGAGTGAATCATCACTTAACTAGTTTATCACTATGGCAGCACCACACTACTAATCCTCCCACTAGTTCCTCCAATAAGTGAAACTAGTTTAACTGACTTTGACTCAATTAAATTGAATTAATTAATCACAACTCAAAATAAACTCAAATAGGGCTCCTATAATGTATGATACACTCTACATGACTCAATTTATACCCTCAAATCGAATTAACTGACCCAACTAAGTCAAATTAACTTAGTTAACTAACACAAGTTCTCACATGATGTGGAATTACAATTTTATTCCTAATTTAATTCAAGGACAAAATTAAATCAGGATTTTCTTGTTGCATTTTCAACATTTCTTTTTTCCATTTTCAACACTCCCTCTCAAAAATAAAGGGATTCAAATATATCTCCATCCAATACATATGGAATGTTTAGCATGCAACTCTTCTCATTATTGTTGTTTCTACTGCAACATCTGCAACTGAAAAGAATCCAAAAATAAATAAAAATTAAACATTGAATCAATTTACAACTGTCTACTAGGAAAATTGTGTTGCTTATGACTTTGCTACTGAGCCTCCTGCTTTGCTTTCAAATCTGCTCTGCACTCCCCAGTCTCTGACTAACATTGATCCTCCTACTACTAAACACTATGGGCCCTCTTAGCAAGGTAATGATCCATGTGATAAAAAATACACCTCAATGGATCCTTCCCAAATTTATGCACTCTTGGGACTGTTTCTTCACATCGCCACACCTCTTAATTGGAGGTATGGTTGCATGTCCTCCCTCTGCCCACTTGGCTCAAAATTTCCCCCTACTAGAGGTCTCTACTTTAGTGGATGTCTACACTCGTCCTCCTCTTTCCTTCTCCAATTGTGGTTGCTCCACAACTTGTTGAGGCTGCTTCTGAGGCTTCACATTAATTCATGCTCCCTCTCAACCACCAAATCTCTAACCCTTGCATTTCTCCTCAAGGCTCTACATTCATCTTGTACCTCAAGTGCATATAGGTTGTTGAATTACACACCGATCTATTTCAGATGTCTCGTGGAAAAGTGTTTAAGGAAAACCTTTCCTTTTCTAAATATCACATCGTAACCATGATATTCCAATACTGCGACAAAAACAAGATTATTCTTTAGTCTTGGAACATGCATCACATCTCTAAGTCTGAGAGGGGAGCCAGCCTCCCTCTAAGAAGCAATTTTACTGATACCAGACACGTTATACCTCCCATCATCTCCAAACATTGTGTTCTGCTTGAGGTATTTCTCCTCCAAGTCACTGAAGAGATCTCTATTCCCTGTCATATGGAATAAGGCATCATTATCAAGATACCACATGATTCCTATTATTGTGCTTTCCATGCATGCAAAGAGAGTAAAATCAAGTTTGAATTTTGAAGTTATAGCTTCACCTGTTACTGTTATTGTAGGATCCTTCTCGTTAGCTTTCTTCTGTGGACATTTCGTGGCATAGTTCCCGAACTCGTGACAGTGAAAACACTTGATAACAATTCTTTCTTCTTTCCCTCCTCACCTTGGGACTTCTTTCCCTTGACTTTCATGTAGAAATTCCCACCTGTAGATCACCTGATAATGTAATAGACTAAAGCAAAATACTTGATCTACTTCTACAACCAATTTAGTGGAAGCTTAATCGAACATGAGAAACGTCAATAAGTACACATATAACTGATATGGAGAAATCAATCACACATAACACATAATAATTTACCCGGGGAAATCCTCAGCCTAAAACCCCAACTCTAATCATACAAGTGGAAATATAGCCAGTATTACAAAAAGAATCAGCTCAAAAGCTATCCTGCTCTTTCTGCAATACCTCGGCTGCTCATAGACAACAAAGGCCTCTATCTAACCTCTAAGCTACCCTCCAAGCCTCCTATTTCTTTGCGCAATTATGATTGGGGTTCAATGCAGCCACTTGTGTGAATTGGCCTCTTCACACACTCACTAACCTATGATCCAACTACGCAGTCCTGAAGGAGATAAATCCTCATCATGGATGAGCTTCCTTTATAGGAAAAATATTCATCCAACTGATAGTACAATGTCCTTTCTTTGATATCAACTGGGTCTCTGTCTGAATTGACATGCATGAGTTATTCATGAGAGAATCTTCAGTTATCTAAAGTGCAACAGCTATATGCAAGCATGTATTAATTAACTAAACTTACTTAATTTAAACAAATTGTTTAAATCAATTATAACTAGACTTGACTTTGTAGGTTTTAACCCTGTACAAAAATTACCTGCATACGAATTCTAAAACAAAGAAAATCAACAATGTGAGAGCATAACACATAAAACACATATGAACAGAGATTTTCCCCTGGATCCAAAAACCGGGAATACCAGCTTGATTTTTCATTATGTTCCTTTCAATGTTACAATACATATTTATACATGCCAAAGCATCCAATACCATGGAGCGAAAACCATCACGTCCAAAACCATGGACTGAAAACCATAGGTGGGTTCACCCAACCTAATATAGGGTCCAAAAAAAAATTTCCCGGGGCACTGCCCCAGACCCCGTGGAGGGGGGCTACCCACCTCCCTCAAACCCCCTGGATAGAGGGGGCTGCCACCCCCCCGCTGCGCAATCGGTGCAACGAATGGGGGCCTCCGCCCCCCTCTAACCCCTAGTTCACTACATAGGTTAGTCGTGGAAAGAATATAACACAACCCAACAATCTCCCACTTGTTGTTTTCTTTCCACAGGGGGCCACAGGAGAGCTTAGTCATTTTTCTAGCCCTGAACACCCATTGTTTCTCTACACCAAGAGAACTTCTCAGAGCTCATAGATTTTGTCAATGCATCTGCAGTATTCTTCAAAGTGTCCACCTTTACCAGCAAGACCTTTTTGTCTTCTATCATATCCTCACAAAGTGATACTGAACATCAATGTGCTTTGTCTTTGAATGATAAGCAGGGTTCTTTGCCAAGAAAATTGCACTTTGGTTGTCACAGTCTATCCTTATAGCTGCCTGTACTAACCCCATACTTAA
>APFE030086197.1:0-21025 GCA_000404065.3 Pinus taeda
TAATAAATAATAAAAATAAATCATAAATGTTAAATAATAAATTATATTTAAAAATATACAAGAAAATAAATAATAAATAATAAAAATAAAAATACTAAAACTCTAAATAAGAATAAATAGAAATAAAACAAAAAAAACAATAAAAAAATCAGTAAAGCTATTAAAAAGAAGAAAATAAAACAAGAAAGCTAAAAATCAAAAGAAAAGTAAAGAAATAAAACAAGAAAGCTAAAAAATCAAAGTTGCATGTAGACACATGGAGTGTGTGCATGTGGTTCCCCTTCCAATGTTTGTTCTATTTAATAGATGGTGAGGAAGATGAGAAGCATTCTTGCATTCTATCATTCTGAGATTCTATCTTTCATTCTCTTGGGAGAATGGTATACTAAGACTTAGGAGCAATGGCAGTAGTCGTTGATTGAGGGCTCGGGGGTGGCCGGTTGTAGCAGAATCCTGCACAATTGAGCCTACGGTTGGGAGGAGAGTCGTCCCCAAAATCTGGTGATCAATTGGCCGACTGCAATTACAGGTAATATAGGTGAGCTCATTTGTAAGTATTTGTTTTTCATTAAGACATTAATTTTAGTTTTACTTTGTACTGTTACACCCTTCTAGCAGATCTAACCATTTATCTATGACATTTGCATCTCTCTGACCCTTGAATATGGTAATATTAAAGTTAACCTATACCTTAAAGGGTGTGGCGCTTCTAGAGTAGCCACTGGAAGTAGATGTGTTTCCCCTGGGTAACCACTAAAGGATCTGGGCAAAGTTGTCCATCATTGCATTCCTTTGTCGCTTGAGGGCTTCTTCGAGCAATATTTTGAGAGGATCTCCTACCCCCTCATATTTCTTTTCATCCGCCATGGGAGGCCATCAGGATTTACGAGGCTGATCTTGCAAAGGTTCAACCAGATCGATCCCCAACTCCTTATATCCAGACCTTGTTGGGGATATGCAAAGAAAAACAGAGAAAGATCAAACCGCTCTTATACCACTGATTTGAATTTAAATAGGAACACAACAAAATATAGATGTGATAATAAATACAGAGATGCAACAGAAATAATATTTCATTTCATTAATTTAAAATACTGAAATATGCTTACAAACAGAATGGAAATAAGACTAGCACGGGCAATGGTAGCTTATCTCTGAGAAGAGCTGTGGTGGCTACATGCCTTTTAACTGTGTTACAATGAGGCTCAAAGGCCTATTTATTGTTGAGAAACAATGGAAAACCATAAACATCCAAAAACCTAACCCTAGGAGATGGAGCGCCAAACTATGGGCCCCGTTTGGGTAAATTGGTACATCATCTTCCTGGGGTCTTAACTTTGGCATACGATCTCTCTTTGACGCGCACAATACCTCGTTAGAAATATCTATCTGAGGACTACAACTTTTGAGTGAGCAACATCAATCAATGGCCCATGTTTCTTCTGGTTTTCCCAAAAAACGTATTTTAGGGCCTCAAAACGGCTCCAGAAGTTCAGGACCCGAAAAACTGCCAAAAATAGTAAATTGTGCTATAATTAAGGAAACTGCAAAACTGAAAGAGACAATTGTGGGGGTCCAAGTGGGATAGGCGGGTGGCCACCAACATCCACCTGGATCAACATGTTCTCTATTGATATTAAGATGATTGTAGCATAAATGGTTATGTTTGGTCTTTATTGAATTTATGATGATGATAACAGTAAAGGATATGTATGCTCTCTGTTGATATCATGATAATGATAGCTTTGATGGATAGGTATATTTTTTATTGATGTTATGATGTTGATAACTTTAATGGATATGTATGTTTCCATTGATGTTATGATGATGATAGCCATGATGGATGTGTCCCCTATGTTACTTACTTGCATTAGTTCTAGTTCACAATGAACAATGATGCAAATGACTAGGTGATGTTGATGATGTTATTAGGACAATGACTTTCACTGAGAAACCTTGTTACCGATGATATTGAGTATGGCTGGAAACCACTAGAGGCACTCGCATACGACGAGTTGACAACACCTGGTTTGAAAATTTATATTATTTTCTTTGAAATTCTAAGTCAATTTTGAAACCCGTTATATATGTTTATCTATATTATGATGATATGTAAGTGGTTGCAGACACAAATTAGTTGCTTGGCTGAATGACTCACATATGGGTGATGGGGTTGTCCCTGATCTCACCCACTAGCACTCATGTTGTGACTTGGGCTGGAAAGGTTGAAACACCTTTGCCTTGAAGATCACGATGTCATGAGGGCAGGTCCCAAAGTTGGGTCACTCATGAGGATTTTATTAGGGGGCACGCATCAAGGTGGATTCCTTGATCCTTGGCACCATTAGTCTCACTATAGTAGGAAACATAAGAGACGATAGTGGTCTTTGTCGTTGCACCTATAATTTCTCCTTGTAGCCACTGAATGCTTGAAGGAAAAGTGGCGTGGCACCCTTGGAACTTCAAGGGAATTTCTTGAAGGGCATGAACAACTTGGCACCCTTGGCATCACAAATAAATTGTTAGGCGTGACACCCTTGGAACTTCAAGGGAAGCTCTTGAAGGGCACGACCAAACTTGACACCCTTGGAATCATTAAAAATAAATAAATTAATAAATATAATCAAGATATGAAAACCATGTAAGTTCAAATCAAATGATAAATGATGATTAGAACCGAGGTAATTAAATCAAGAATAAAACTTGGTTTAAGGGGATCATAGGAAGAAATTAAATATTTTACCTTAAAAACTCTACTCTTCCCGTGTTGGAAAATTTTAGGTAGATAATGTAATTTAATTAGGAAAAAAGGGGAAAGAGGGACATAAATGTAAGGATAAATATTAATCCTAAAATAATTAAACCTAATTAAGAGAAGAGGATGGTAAATTAAAATAAGATTAATAAATTAAATTTTAGAGAAATTTAGAGAACCTCCATGTGGCAACAACCAACATAAGAATATCCATCTAAGAGATAACTTGAGTTAAATTAGGGAGTAGATAGGGGATCAAATCTTGAATTATCAATTGATTTTAGTAATGAACACAAATTAAGGAGTAAAAAGGGGTATGAAGAGACAACTAGGAGAATAAATAGGAATTTTGTTGAGGTGAGTAAAAATATCATTTTTAAATTAAAATGTAAATAAATAATTTTGGAGATCCTTGATGAAAGAGTGACACATGGGTGGGTGAATAATCAAACTATTGGATTATCAACAATAATTAATTATGCATGAAAGACCAAGTGTCACCTATGAGGACTCTTATAAAAGAAGGGGTAGGCCATGAGAGAAAACACTTTTTCTTTACCCTACTGTTGGATGGACGAGATTATGCCAGAGTAGTGACTATGATCTATAGTGAGTTTGGCGAGGTAGAGGACTTTAGAGATGGGACTCTTGAGCCAAAGAGTGCTCTCCTCTACCAGCTAATACATTCCTCTGTTGTACAACCCCATTGCAGCTCGGGGGTCAGCGGGGAAGGAGAGTACCCAAGGAGTAGGCTGGGAGGTCAACGAGTGGGTCACTGCATTTGGTTTAAGCATGTCAGCATTCACATTTAGGGGCGATCGACAACAAAGGAGGGCAATTAACGGAAAGTCAAATTTGAATCTCGTCTCCTGGTGAACAGTACCTATTAACACTCCAGTAAACTCTCCTAGGTTGCAGATCAGAGATGCCTAGTAACATATAATCCTCAATATTGTTCTCTGATATATTGGAATAAATGATGGTTTGGATCAAATCAAATAATCATTTCAGCTCTATTCTCACCCAAGACATGCATGAACACCCTCAACAATACAAGGCTTTAGACTACTAATGCTCAATAGTTTATAGATTCAATGGAAATATGGAGAATACTGATTGTACCAATAGATGCATACATAAGCATATATGAATGGCTAGCTACAAGCAGCAAATGAAACATGCAAATCTAGTTTATCAATGTAGAGATAAGATGACAGTTATCTGGCATTAGACACAACAAAAAACATGAATAACCTATTCATGTGCAAGCATAGAACAACAGAGAAAATGGAATTGAACATGTAACAACAAAAGAAGCTTATATTGCTAGAATGAAGACGAGAAGTTTGAAGGAACAAAGGAGGAACAATCTCCAGAAGTTGAACCTCTATTACATTTTTCTTTCAAATATTTATAGCTCTTTACAATGATCCTGAGCTCTAAAAGGCTCAGAGTCCTAATATCTTTGATCTGCATTGTTAACTAATTTGATGCCCTTTAGGCAAGCATGGGATCAGAGTTTTCTGCTTTTGACACCAAAGTAACCGTTTTCATATATTTTTGGCAGCTTGTTGCACTATATGGGTGTTCTCCTGTGCTAGAGATGCTCCATGATAGCTGTTGCGCTGTATGTGCTCCTTGATCTTTCTGTTTTGGGCTGCAGCGTGTTGTGGCCGTTCTCTTTCCCTTTCTGGGTTCTGTTTCCCAGCAAACTGTCTCCTGGGCTCTATTATATGGTGGAATGGCTCTCTCGGCCTATGAAATCCCTTTAAAACACGGATAGTGATTATGTTATGTTATTGATTTGAATTAGATCCATGAAAAATTATTAGAGTTTTATGAGTGTATCAAATCAGGACAGACTTCAAAAACTTGTGGACAATGAGCTAGCAGGAAGACCTCTAGACAATGGCAGTTTGTAGCCAGCAAGGAATGACGAGGACCTCGGTCAAAGTGCATTGACCGAGGCCCATGGAGACTGCATAGGGTGCAAACTAGTAGTTAGGAAGTTCGGATTGGAAAACGAAGGTCTTTTTTTATGCGCGATTAGTGCATCGCTGGGCAAAAACCCTTCGAAATGGAAAGGCCCCGAGCGCTTGGTCACAAGGAAAGCCGAAAACTGTGGGAAAAGCGCTAAAGTGAAAGGCGGGTCCCGCGCTCCAAAACTGGCGGAATATCGGAGGCGTTTTGGGTTGTAAGCGGAATTGTCAGGAGACCCAGCGATTCCATACAGTGAACAACGCGTGTACGGCGGATGAGAGAGAAAATCACCTCTCATCACCGGCTAACGTCCGAGAAATTCAACCGCGTGATAAGAGCGATAACCGTGGGATCTGGGGGCTCCAGATCTAATGGAAGAGATTGCGTCCAATGGGAAACCACATTCAGAAGGAGGAAATAGGCCATGACGTATAAAGTTTGAAGTCCGATTTGACCGTAGAGTTGGCGGATGAGTCATCTCACAACGTAACTGAGAATACCGAACCATTTGAGGAAGAGATGGCGCAGTTTGTGAGAGGACAAGTGGCCACTTACCTGTGAGACGTTACACAGTGGCGACGATGCAGAGGCAGGGAATTCCAAGCAAACAACAGCAGGCGATCCGAAAAGGCGGAAGAGGAAGCGAACAGTCATGAGACGTATTGGCTTTAAGCCATGAATGCACAGACAGAGAAAAAAGGGGGGAAGCACTGTCAGAAAGAAGAGAACGGTGAAGAAGGAGACAGAAGAGATAGCAGCAGACGCAGAGAGCCGAGCTAACCTACAGAGTTAAGGCAGCATCGAGCAGACAGAAGGCTTGAGAGGTTCAAGCAATTCCTGTGAGGATATCTGTCGGGAACTGAGTACAAAATTGGACTCATCCCATCAAGACCAGTTGAGGTTGAGACTTGGTAAGGAAGATTTTGTGCACTCTAGTGGCTTGGGGAATCCAAGAACCACCCTAATAAGCATTATCTGTTTCAGGAGACTCAATTTGAGCTCCTCATTGTAAAAACTTTGTTTAAAGACACAATAAAAGAAGGCCACCACTAAAAATTGGACCAGAGACGTAGCCCAGGAGGATTGGGTGAACTCCTTATTAATTTGTTGTGTTCTTACATTTTGCTTACTGTGTTTCTCTTACTGTTTTCCATTTTCCTGTGTCTGTGTATTTTGTAATCCTATCGATCCATTGCCTAAGATAACAAAGACACCCACCAGCACATGAGTCTGTAATACCTTCATTCATTAATTCACTAACTGAGATCTCACACAAGTGATTTTCAGTTCAAGTGGTATCAGAGCTCTCGGTTGTTAAGGTTAGAAAAGCTTGTGTTGGATTTAGCTGTTGAATGCTAACTAGATCAAAGCTCAAATTAGGAGAATGAGAGTTGGTCGAAACTAATCCTGAAATTGGGAGAGTCTATCCTCAGAAGACAATGTTAGAAGAAGGTTCTATGGGGCCAGACCCTCAATTCATAGATAGTTTCCTAGCCATAAGGTCCATGGTAGGGAAAATGTATAAGGACTTTAGGAAACATAAGGATGAAGATTCATCGGGCTCCAAACAAGACAAAAGAGAAGATGAGTCTCTCCTCCATGACCACTCAAAAGGCAAAGGGAAAGAAGAAAGCTTTCTCACACCTCCTAATAGCCTTGAACATAAAAAGAAGACATCTTTGATTAAACTAGATGTTAAATTTGATTTACCTATATATGATGGAGAGTTAAATGTAGAAAAGCTGGACAATTGGATTAGACAAATTGATGTTTATTGCAGAGTGCAGAGTATTGATTCAGACAAGAGTAATATTTAGCTGGCAAGCCTACGCCTTGGAGGAATTGCCTTCGTTTCGTGGGAGGGCAGGACCCAAGCTGACATGAAGAGACATGGTAAGACCATTTCTGTCTGGAGTGAATTTGTTTCTTCAATCAAAAAGAAATTCTATATATTGGCCTACATGCAGCAAGCCATGATGAGCTAGCAAACTCTTCGACAGTTGAAAGGGAAAAGTGTACAAGGTTACACCCAAGAATTTAGGAAGAGAGCATTGATTCTAGGAATCTCATTAGACTCACTTGAGACTTTGTTGAAGTACATTGGTGATATATACAGCTACATGAGGCACACTATCCTCATGTTTAACCCCACTAGTATAGATGAGGTATCTATAAAAGCTACTCATCTAGAATCTAGAGGAAATAATAGAAGTCCAGAAGTTGGGGGATCATCCCAACCCACTGCAAGCAAGAAAAAGGAGAAAAGAAAATAGAAATGGAAAGCAAGGAAAATAGAAGAGCAAGGATTCATGCACTCACTGTAAGAAGAATGGGCATGATGATGAGCACTGTTGGATTCTGCATCCGGAGCTGAGACCTAAGAAGTTTGAGGGCAAGAAGAAGAAGATTTTTGTAGCTATTCAGAAAGATTTGGGGTCAGACTTAGGATATGAAACAACTATTGCAGCCACAGGTATAAGAGGTAAGAATTCTGAAGCATCTACTAGTAATTTTGCACAATCTACTATTGATGAAGAAAATGAGAGAAAAAGACATGAGCTTTTCCATATTCGAGTTATTTCCAAACATCAAAAGATTGATACTTTGTTTGATAGTGGCTCACAAGTAAATTTAATTTCTGAAGCTATTGTAAAGAAGTTTGCTATTAGTGACTACACCTCACAAGAAACAATACCCATTAGGACGGTTAAATGATAAAGCACAACTACAAGTGACTTGACAATGCAAACTCAGGTTTTCTTTTGGGTCAGCATTTGTAGATGAGGTTGAGTTAGACATAATTCCTTTGGATATATGTGGAATTGTTTTAGGAATTCCTTACTTGTATGATAGAAAAGCTATTTTCTATAGAGCTGAGAATAAGTATCTACTTGTTAAAGATGGAATCAAATACTTTGTAAGAGCTCATAAGCTCAAGAATAATTATACTCTCATAAACTTAGGGCAAATGAAACGAATGATAAATTCATGCAAACAATTCTTACTAATGGTTGTAAATGAAAAGAAACTTGATAAAACCAATGTATTTGAGGGTTGTAATGTTAAACAACAAGCTAATTTAGAAAAGGTTGTTTCAGAGTATGATATCTTGTTTCAAGAACCTAAAGGTCTGTCACCCAAAAAGGAAATAGTACATGATATTATTTTGCAGCAAGATGCTCCATTGCCTAACATTGGAATGTACAGGTTGTCCGCTTTAGAGAATGCTAAAATCAATAAGCAGGTGCAGGAGTTGCTTGAGAAAGGGTTCATTAGACCTAGCACATCACCATGTGGGTCACCAATCATTTTGGTGAGGAAGAAAGATGTCTTGTGGAGAATGTGCATCGATTAACGAGCACTGAATAAGATAACAATCAAAAATCGTTATCCCCTTCCTCGTGTAGAAGATCTTTTAGATCAATTGAAAGAAGTTGTTTATTTTTTCAAGCAAGACTTTCATAGTGGATATCATCAGGTCAGAGTGGCAGAACAAGATGCATGGAAGACTGCTTTCAAAGCAAAGCAGGGATTGTAAGAGTGGCTGGTTATTCCTTTTGGCTTAACTAAAGCTCCTGCTACTTTCATGAGATTAATGAATGATGTACTCAAACCCTTTCTTGATGATTTTGTTATTGTGTATCTGGATGACATTCTGATATTTAGCAAAACATGGGAAGAACATTTAAAGCATGTTAAGCAGACACTAAATGTTTTGAAAAGAGAAAATTTTTATGTTAAACTCTCAAAATGTGAATTTGGCAAAACATATTTGAATTATTTGGGACATATAGTAGGGGGTGGTGAATTGAATATAGATCCCTCTAAAGTGGCAGTCATTGTGAACTGGCCTAAACCCAAATCTGCTACAGAAATTAGAAGCTTCTTAGGAGTAGCACAATATTGGAGAAAGTTCATTTCTAACTTTTCCTTAATTTCAGCTCCCTTACATGCTTTAACAGGATTGAACAAGGTGTTTCAGTGGGGAGGCAAACAACGGAAAGCATTTGACACCTTGAAAGAAAAGATTAGTACAACACTTGTACTAGCACTCCCTGATCTTCAAAGACCATTTGAGATCCAAATGGATGCCAGTGACTATGCCATGGGAGCAGTGTTGACACTGCACGATAAACCCATATGTTATCATTCTGAGACATTTAATTCTGCAGTAGTTAACTATCCTACATATGATAAAGAATTGTATGCATTAGTACAGAGTGTGAAAAAGTGGAAACATTACTTAATGGCAAAAGATAGTAATACATACTGATCATCACCTTCAATATCTACAACCCCCAAACTAAGTTGTACAATCAAGGCACTATAGTGATGGGTTTCTACAACAGTTTCATTTAGTCATCAGATATAAAAAGGGCATACACAATAAAGTTGCAGATATGTTATCTAGACCCATTATAAATGCATCTATTATACTTAAGCATAATTCTGTGTTATATGAAAGCTACATTGAACAATATGCTCAAGATATAGATTTCAAATATGTATATGCAACTTTAATTCAAGGCAAACGAGTAGAAGAACTGGATTATCATGTAAAGGACCGACTCTTATATCATTGTGGGAAGCTATGCATTCCACAAACTGAAAGAGTAAAGGTAATTCGAGAAGCACACATTTCTCTAATATCATACCACTTTGGGGTAAGTAAAATAGTTGCACAGCTGCAAAGATTTTTTTATTGGCCAAAAATGAATGAGACAGTTTCTAGATATGTAAGAGGGTGTACTATGTGTGCTAAAAGAAATCCCAACAACAGAAAACTAGGCTTGTACACTCCATTACCAATTCCTTCTCACCCTTGGGAAAGTGTTTCCATGGATTTTGTTGGAGTACTGCCTAAATCTAGGAAAGGTCATGATTATTTGTATGTTGTTGTGGATAGGTTCAACAAAATGTGTATTTTGATACCTTGTAATAAACAGATTACAGCTGAACAAACTGCAAAACTGTTCTTTCAATATGTATGGGTTCATTTTGGATTACCCACTTCCATTGTATCTGATCGAGACACCTAATTCATGAGGAAGTTTTGGTCAAGTTTGTGGGAACTGATGGACACCAAATTGAATAAAATCATATCTTTTCATCCACAAACTGATGGCCAGATTGAAGTAGTTAACAGGACAGTGATCTAGTTGCTCAGAGGATATTGCAGCAAGAATCCTAAGCTTTGGGATGAACATTTGTGTTATGTGCAGCATGCTTACAACAGAGCAAAACATTCTTCTACATAGAGATCTCCTTTTGAGACCTGTTTTGGTTTCACACCAAGGTCACCTTTGGATTTTGTCTTTAGTAAAGACACCATGTTGAGGGACACAATGATGTGGACAGGGAAACTAGGTTCATTGAACAAATTCAAGAGATCCACCAGGCAGTACAAGAACAGTTGGAAAAGAGCCAGGCCAAATACAAGGCCAGGCATGACAAGCATCGGATGGAGCATAGTTTCCAAGTTGGAGACCAAGTTTGGGTGTACATCAGCAAGGAAAGAATGCAAGGTGAAGGTAAAAATCTAAAGCCTATCAAGTATGGAGCTTTCAAGATACCTGAGAAAATTGGTGAGAATGCTTTTCGCCGTGATCTACCAGCTTACATGCACATCTACTCAGTCATAAATGCAGATTGTTTGAGACTATTTGAATCTTCACTAATTGAGGATCTCGAAGAGCAGAGTCAATTGCCTTCTATTGATGACCTATTACCTGAATATCTTAATGAATTGCGGGAAGACATAGTTCTGGATAGGAAGGTGAGGACGACGTGCAGGGGAGATGTTAAGTACCTCAGAATTGGGCTCAAGGGTTCAAAGCCGAGCAGTGCAAAGTGGAGAGAGATTGGACAAGTGAGACAATTCTACCCTCACTTAGTCGATGCTTGAAAACCAACTTTTGGTGGTCCAAAATCTTTTTCAGTGGGAAGGTCGTGATCTAAATTGGATCCATGAAAAATTATTAGAGTTCTATGACTGTATCAAATCATGACAGACTTTAAAAACTTGTAGACAATGAGCTATCAGGAAGACCTCTGGACAATGGTAGTTTGTAGCCAGCAAGGAACGACGAGGACCTCGGTCAAAGCGCGCTGACAGAGGCCCATGAAGACCGCGCAGGGCGCAAACTAGCAGTTAGGAAGTCCAGATCGGAAAATAGAGGTCGTTTCTGATGCGCGATTAATCCGCATCGCTGGGAAAAACCCTTCGAAATGGAAAGGCCTCGAGCGCTCGGTCACAAGGAAAGCCAAAAATCGTGGGAAAAGTGCTAAATCGAAAGGTGGGTCCCGCGCTCCAAAACTGACGGAATATTGGAGGCGTTTTGGGCGGTAAGTGGAATTGTCAAGAAACCCAGTGATTCCATATAGCGAACGACGCGTGTCTGGCAGATGAGAGAGAAAACGGCCTCTCATAGCGGGCTAACGTCTGAGCAAGTCAACCACGCGATAAGAGCGATAACTGTAGGATCTAGGGGCTGCAGATCTTATAACGGAGATTGCGTCTGATGGGAACCCAGATTCGGAAGGAGGAAATAGGCCATGATGTATAAAGTTTGAAGTCCGATTTGACCGCTGAGTTGGCGGATGAGTCATTTCATGATGTAACCAAGAATACTGAACCGTATGAGGAAGAGCTGGCGCAGTTCATGAGAGGACAATTGGGCACTTCCCTGTGAGACGTTACATAATGGCGATGACGTAGAGGCAGGTAATTCCGAGCGAACAACAACAGGCGATCCAAAGAGGTGAAAGAGGAAGCAAACAGTCATGAGACGTATTGGCTTTAAGCAATTAATGCACATACAAAGAAAAAAGGGGGGAAACACTATCAGAAAGAAGAGAACAGTGAAGAAGGAGACATAAGAGACAGAAGCAGACGCAGAGAGCTGAGCTGACCTACAGAGCTAAGGTAGCATCGAGCAGACAAAAGGCTTGAGAGGTTCAAGCAATCCTTATGAGGATATCTGTCAGGAACTAAGTACCAAATTGGACTCATCCCATCAAGACCAGTTGAGTTCGAGACTTGGTAAGGAAGAGTCTGTGCACTCTAGTGGCTTGGGGAATCCAAGAACCGCCCTACTAAGCATTATCTGTTTTAGGAGACTCAATTTGAGCTCCTCATTGTAAAAACTCTATTTAAAGACACAATAAAAGAAGGCCACCACTAAAATTTGGACCGGAGACATAGCCCAGGAGGATTGGGTGAACTCCTTATTAATTTGTTGTGTTCTTGCATTTTTCTTACTGTGTTTCTCTTACTATTTTCCATTTTCCCATGTCTATGTATTTTTCAATCTTATTGATCTGTTGCCTAAGATAACACAGACACCCACCAGCACATGAGTTTGTAATACCTTCATTCATTAATTCATTAGTTGAGATCACACAAAAGTGATTTTCAGATCAGTTATGAACAGAAAACACAACAATACTGTAAAAATCCCGCCCTCTCTGTCTATTTTGGACTTCAAAAGTCCTAAAATATGGTTTAATTATCCATCAGGTCTGCCCTCGTCGTCATCGCAAGTCGCATTTGGCCTGGCATGTGTATTTCCCTTATATAATGAAATATGCAAAAATATTGAAAATGCATGAAAAAATGGCTTTGGCGGAATTCAAAGATCATATATTCCACTTCCTAGACCCTTTCGGGTCCGAGCTTCATCGCAATCGACACTGGCCAAAGGTCCCTTTGTATCTCATTTAAACAACAAAAACACACAAACCTGTGAACAAACATTGAAAATGGGCCTTCTGCGAACTTCAAAGATTATATATTTTTATTTAGGAAGCCCATCGGGTCCGGGTTCCATCGCTATCGCACTGCCCTTGTTTCCCTTTGTATTTCGTTGAAACAACGAAAATACACAAAAAAAAACGTTTAAAATTGCTTGGGCGCGGATCTCAAAATTTATGAATTCCCAACTATAATGTCATCGAGTCTGGCTCATCGGGTCGCCCATATGTATGTGCATAGGCCTCGCTTGTGGTATATTGTTGATGTGATATCAACGATGTGATAAATCGCAATCGCGCGTTGGTCGCTCCCTGGGCCTTTATATAACATAACATATGCTCCCGGCCGATCCGATCATTGGCGATTGCGTATCGGCGGTGTCATGTGCCCAATTTTAAACTATTCCTCCTGCTCAGCTGATTGCGGTTAGCCACCTAGATCTGGGTCGTTGATCGGCCAGATCTAACGACGACTGTTCATTCCTCTGTTTAAGCTTGCGATTGTGGTTTTTTCATGGTTTTTAAGCGTTTTTGCCTCTCAATAGTGTATTTCCGCCCTTCCAAGGGCTCTCCTTTAATTTGATTTTGGTCATTGGAAGGTCTTTGAGCAAAACTTGAAGATTTCAAGAGCATTAATGGATCCATTTTTGGGCCTTTTGCCAGCAAGGCTAACACTAGCTCCTTCTGGGGATGAAATCCTCCCTCTGAGGTTTCAAGGATCACAGATCAATGCCTTCCCTGAAAAAACAAAGTCAAATCTTCCTTCTAGTGCTCCATTGGGCATGGAATCTATTTTGTAATGAAAATAAAAACTAGAAAAAAATATTTACAATGATAAGGCTTTAAAGCCTTAAATGAAATAAAGTTTCAACAACCGCCCATTTATTGGGCTACCAAAAGTATCTCCTCCTTCCAGACTGTGCAGAATGAATGTATTGTTCTGCTGAATTTGAACGAAGACAAACGGACCTATCCATAGGAGTCGAACTTGCCATGATTACCTTTCCTTTCCTTAAATGCATCCCATTTAAGCACCCAATCACCAACTTGGAAATTGTCCACTTTTTCCTTCCTGTCAAAGGTTTCTTTGATTTTCTTCTGATGAGATTTTGACTTTTCAACCAGCTGCTCTCTAATTTACTGTAGTTTAACCAAGTTATTCATTCTTCTTACCATATCATTCTCTTCATCTTGTTCTTCTTGCAAGAACTTAGCCACAAGGAGAATCAGCTGGATGGGGAAAACAACATCAGTGCCATAAACTATTTTGAATGGAGAATTCCCTATGGACTTTTTGATGGTAACTCTATTAGCCCATAGTGCAAACTTCAACTTGGAATCCTAGCTCTTTTTGTTGTCCTCTAACAGTTTTTTGATTTCCCTGACCAGACTCTTGTTAGATGATTCTACCAGGCCATTACCTTGAGGATAATATGAGGTGGAATGCACCACTTGAATGCCCATGGATTCATTCATGTCCACCAATTCTTTTGCCTTGAAAGCTGCTGCATTATTAGTGACTAGTTTGGTTGGGCAACCAAATCTAGTGAAAATATTCTCATTCAAGAACTTTATGACAACTTGATGATTGGCACTCTTAGTGGGTATAGCCTCAATCCACTTGGTGAATAATCAGCGGCTACTAAGATCCATTTGTGTTGGCCACTGGAATGTGGGTTGATCTCACCTATAAAGTCCAAGCCCCACTGCTGGAAGGGACCATTGACATGTATTGGCTTCAAGGGTAGAGATTTTAGTTGTTGTCTTCCTGCAAACCTCTGACACTTGTCACAAGCTTTTACAAAAGAAAACACATTAGAGAACAGGGTAGGCCAATAATATCCATCCCTAAAGAGTTTGTGAGCTGTGGTTTTCCAATAATGATGCCCTCCACAGATGCTAGAATGGAATTGGTGTATGACTTCCACAGATTGTTCTTTATCTAGACACCTCAAGAGGATTCCTGATGGGTCTTTCCAATAAAGCATATTTTTATTAATGTTGAATATGGCTGATCTAAGTTGAATGGCACGAGCTTGACTTGAGCTAAGCCCTGGAGGGAATTCTAACTTTTGCAAAAATGAACTGTGTTGTAATACCATTCACATGTGGCTAGATTTTCAGCCAAACACTGATTATGCCTTTGCTCTTCTGCTGCTCCCTTTGTATGCTCATCATCTGAATTTAGACCCATGGAATTTATATCTAACAAGTTGCAATTTTCTTCAGCCATAAGTTTAGCCAAGCCTTGGCCTTTGACAAGCTTAGTGGGCTTCACCTCTATGTTAAACTCTATGAATTTTGCAATCCATTTAGCTCTCTTCCCATCAATATGTAGCTGAGTTAAGACATATTTTACTGAGGATGAAGGTACATATGCAACTACTTTGGAATGCAGAATATAAATTTTGAATGCCTTTAAAGATTTTATGAGAGCATAAGCTTGTTTTTCAATAAGGTCATACTTTAGTTCAGCATCCCTTAGAGTCTTGCTGAAAAAGGCCACGGGGTGCTCTATGCCTTCATCATTTTTCTGCAACAGAACTGCTACAAGTGTATCATAAGAGGCAAAAGAGAAGCTAGAAAAATCTTTAGTGTAATCTGGGCTGATTAGAGTGGGAGCTTCCATGATGGCTTCAAAAGAGCTTCTTGAATCATCTTTCCATTTTATTTCTGATCCTTTCTTCAGCATGAAATGGATGTGCTTTACAAGCTCTGAAAAGTTTGGAATGAACCTCCTTACAAAGTTAATCTTACCCAGGAAGGATTGAATGTCCCTTTTTGACCTTGGGATGGACAACGTCTGAAAGGCTTGAACCCTTACTGGATCAATCTTCACACCTTTAGCAGAAACAATATGTCCCAGAAGTTTGCCTTCTTCTAGAGCAAACTGTGACTTCTTTGGGTTCACTGAAATTCCAAACTGTCTGCACTTTAGGAATACCTTCTTCAAATGTTGCAAATGGCCTTTATGGCTGCTGAAGAAGATTGTTATGTCATCAAGATAAATAACGACAAACTTATCCTTTTCTCCCATAAAGGCTATGTCCATGGCCCTTTGAAAAGTAGCCCCAACATTCATCAGTCTGAAAGGCATCTTGGAGTACATGAAAGTGCCCCAAGGAGTAGTGAAGGCAGTATTTTCCTGATCTTCTAGATGTATAAAAACCTGATTGTAACTTGAAAATCCATCTAAGAAAGACATGACTCTGGCCCCTGAAACTCTTTGCAACAAGTGTTCCATCTTAGGCAGGGGGTAGTTATCTTCTTTAGAGCACTTGTTTAGATTTCTGAAGTCGACACAAAGCTTGATTTCTCCATTTTTCTTTCTCACTACCACAAGGTTAGCTATCCATTTTGAATACCTTAGGGGAACTATAATTTTGGCATCCAACAACTTCTTGATCTCTCTCTCAATCAAAGGCAATAAGAGAGGGTTGATAGGTCTTAATTTCTGCTTAAAAGGGGTAGTGTTCTTTTCCAGTGGGATCTTGTGTTGAATGATGTTTGTATCATAGGTTTTAAGATCATTGTATTCCAAGGCAAAAATGTCAGTGAATTGCTTCATGAGGGTGCAATACTCGGAATTATGGGCAGAAGACAAATGAGTGGACAGATTGATGAATTTCAGATGTGTTGGGCTCCCTATATTGTGTTTACAGATAGTAGACTCATTCTCTATTTTGGCCAGCTTATAGGGCACGTCGTTATGATTGAAAAGCTTCTCTAGAGGCACTAATCCTTTTGGTATGTGATTACTAGGCAGCTGGACGATGCTTCCTCGGTCGATCTCACTTTTTAGCTTGGACTGGCTGCATTCTTCCATGGTTTCATTTTCTTGGTCAATGTGCCTTTCAGCAAATTCCCCAACAACTCGTAAAAACCTGTTAATTTCCTCATCATTTTCAAAAAATCTCCAATATTTGACATTGTTAGGCAGAGACGGTCTATATTTTATTTGAACTTCATATGTCAGTTTAGGAGGCAAAGGAGGAATAAATGTGCTAGCAGACACAACAAGGGAGTCAGCAAGTTGGTTCTTCATTCTTGGAATATACGAAATGTTGAAATCATTAAAAGAATCCTTGAGCCTCCATACCTCATCTTTGTATGCTTTCAGCCTTGGATGCTTTGCTTGGAACTATTTATTTAGCTACTGAATGATGAGATATGCATCTCCAAACACTTCCAGGCCTTTGATACCCATTTCTTTAGCAGCGCTTAAGCCCAAAATCAAAGCTTCATATTTTGCTATAGTATTTGTGACCTGAAAGGTTAATTTGAAATATAAATGAATGTATTCCTGTGTTGGGGACACAAAGACTACGCCTGCCCTTGTAGCTTCTTTAGAGCAAGCCCCATCAAATAACATATTCCAAATCTATGGGTTTTCTTCCTCTGCGATCTGGAAAACTGGTTTCTTGAGTTGTGTGGATGCCAACTGGGATTCTTCAATACTAAGAATACATGCTCCAAAATCAGTGTCAACAACATAAATGGGATGATTAGTAGGGTTCTTCTCATCGATGATGATATAAGCCAACTGCGCCTCTCTGTATAATCTCTTGCTCTCACCTCAGAAAACTGGGATAGTAGCATACGACAGATCATTTTGAAATGATCCACCTAGTCTCTTGATCCAACCTCTGGAAAGTAACATCCCAAACTTGGGAGGTACATCTGCCACCACAATATCCATCATCATGCTTTTCATAGGCATCTGAGACAAATTGATGGCTAGGTCCTTGATTAATCCTAGACATTTCACCTTTCTAGAGTCAAAAGAAAACATGTCATGATAAGTCTTGGTGATGTCAAGACCCAACCCATCCATGATAGCCTTGGGCATTAGATTATGGCTGGCTCCAGCGTCCAAAAGGTAGTTGTGAATGATTTTTTCATAAATAGTCAGAGAGACATAGAAAGATGGGGAGTTGTCTTCACAATTTTCAATCATTGGGCTGAGAATAATAGCTGGCTTGTCATCTTGCAAATTTACATGGTTTGTGGAGGCTTGGATGGCTTTAGGCTCAAGGGCCTCAAGGATGGATCTTTTGAAGGACTCATTCTTCACTTGTTCAATCAGAGGCATAGGTATTCTTAGCTTCTGAATTTCTGATTGAAAACTGAAAGGAGAAGGAGACTTGTCAAGGCCTCTTACCTCATGAGCTGGAGCTTTAAGGACGATGGGATCAACTACCGGTTGTTCTGCTTATTAGCTCGTTGTACTGCAGGGAAAACAACTCTTTGTACAAGTTCCTTGGCATTATTTATCTTTGACCTCAAATTATATCTTTGCTGATCTACAATTTGTAGAATAGCTTTACCATCCCATTCTTGGCTGATTTGGTCATTGCATAATGACTTTTCATAGGCAGCTAAGGTAAAAAAGGAAGCATTGCCTTTGTCTTCGAGACAATGGATCTCATCATCTTCTTCAAACTGCTCTTCTTCCATGACTGCATTTTGAAAAGGAGCCTTCACCCTTTGGTCTTCATTAGCATCTTTGTTTCTTTGCAAAATCTGCAACTTCTCATTAGTTCTTCTATATGGATTTGGATTTGGATTTCTAGGAGTAAAGGTATTAGGCACTTTTCCTTTCCCCGGGTGCTGCTCAAACTTTAATTTGGAGATTTCAGAGGCTAATGACTCAATCATTTTGGTCATTTTATCTATCTTAGGATCAGAGCATGATGAAGACTCACCCCTCTGTCTTCTTCTATCAACATTTCCCTTGAGCTTCTCTGCAACCATGATGTTTGATTCCACTTCCAAGGCTACATCATGCATGTCAGCCAAAAGTAGCACATCGCCTCTCCCTCAACAGTAGGCAGAAGTCAGAATCAAAAGCACTGGCATAGGTGATTTTAGCAGAGGTAGTAGTGGGTTTTACTTCAGCTGGTATCTTGTTGTACATACGGTTAAACCTCATATTAAAATCAGATAACAACTCACCATTTTCCCTCTTTAAGTTACAAAACTCAGTGTGGTAGTAGAGGAGATCCTTCTTATCCCCCCAATGCTTTAGGAATGCATCATATAAAGCTTTAATATCTGTTATAGATCTTGGGGTTAGTTCTTTGAACCATTTTCTAGTCTCTCCATCTAGGCTTTGGACAAAGACTCTCATCCACACATCATCTTCACTAATGTGTAGATTATCAACATAGCTATAGACTGACTTAAGATGTTCTTTAGCAGTAACACCTTCAGTCCCAGTGAACTTAGGCCTATATTTCTGATATTCTCCAGTAGGCATGGCATTCAAAGGAGAAAGTAGTAACACCTTCAGTCCCAGTGAAATTAGGCCTATATTTCTAATATTCTCCAGTAGGCATGGCATTCAAAGGAGAAAGTCGTATTAGAGGTCCATACTTAGCAACTATGCTTCTTTCCATTTTGGTAGGTGCTTGTGGACTTGCCATAGCTGTGGTGGCTAAAAGAGTACTAGCAGTCTGAATGATAGAGGGCTAAGGACTAAATGATAAGACTAAAGGAGTATGATGGATAGGAGATGAGGTTTCCTTTGGGCTTAAAGCAAAAGGAGAACCTAAAGAATAAGGAGCTTTATGAATCTCTGAGAGTTTTTCTTCACTGCTAGTATTAGATGTTATACTCTCAACATGTATTTGTTCTATTACAGGACTTGCTTGAAGAGATATAGGAGATTGTTTAGGTTTACCTGAACCTGATGCTCCATTCTGCAATACCTTTCTCTCTTTGATGATTTTTCAGGGTCAGGTACTAGGCCAGCCTGTAGCTTCTGAGGATTTCTCCGAGTATGTCTCACAAACTGAGCCAAAACTATGAAATGGAGTCGCCAAGAGGTTCGGCCTCCAATAGAGTTGCCAGATAGATGATTACAACCAAAAATGTGCCCAGACTTTGTCTATCATCAAAGTTGGATCTGTGTCATTTCCTAGGGAAGCTGAGCTTCAGTTTCCTCTCCCCGACAGCAGTGCCAATTATGTTAACACTCCAGGAAACTCTCCTAGGTTGTAGAATCGGAGATGCCTGGTAACATATAATCTTCAATATTGTTCTCTGAACTATTGGAATGAATGATGGTTTGGATCAAATCAGGTAATCATTTCAACTCTATTCTCACTCAAGACATGCATGAACACCCTCAACAATACAAGGCTTTAGACTACTAATGCTCAATAGTTTATAGATTCAATGGAAAGATGGAGAATACTAACTGTACCAGTAGATGCATACATAAACATATATGAATGGCCAGCTTCAGGCAACAAATGAAACTTGCAAATCTAGTTTATCAATGCAGAGATAAGATGACAATTATCTGGCATTAGACACAACAGAAAACATGAATAACCTATTCATGTGAAAGCATAGAACAATAGAGAAAAAGGAATTGAACATGTAATAGCAAAAGAAGCTTATATTGCTAGAATGAAGATGAGAAGTTTGAAGGAACAGAGGAGGAACAATCTCAAGAAGTTGAACCTGTATTACATTTTTCTTTCAGATATTTATAGCTCTTTACAATGATCCTGAGCTCTAAGAGGCTCGGAGTCCTAATCTCTCTGATCTGCATTGTTAACTGATTTGATGCCCTCTATGCAAGCATGGGATCGAAGTTTTCTGCTTCTGACAGCAGAGTAACAATTTTCATATATTTTTGGCAGCTTGTTGCACTGTCTGGGCATTCTCCTGTGCCAGAGATGCTCCATGATGGATGTTGCACTGTCAGTGCTCCCTGATCTTTCTGTTTCGGGCTGCAGCATGCTATGGTCGTTCTCTTTCCCTTTCCGAGCTTTGTTTCCCAACAAACTATCTCCCGGGCTCTGTTATATGGTGGAATGGCTCTCTGGGCCTATGAAATCCCTCTAAAACGCGGATAGTGACTGCGTTCTGTTATGAACAGAAAACACAACAATACTATAAAAATCCCACCCTCTCTGTGTATTTTGGACTTCAAAAGTCCTAAAATGTGGTTTAATTATCCATCAGGTCCGCCCTCATCGCCATTGCAAGTCGCATTTGGCCTGCCTTGTGTATTTCCGTTATATATTGAAATATGCGAAAATACTGAAAAATGCATGAAAAAATGGCTTTGGTGGACTTTAGATATCATATATTCCACTTCGGGTCCGGGCTTCATCGCAATCAGCACTGGCCAAAGGTCCCTTCGTATTTCGTTTAAACAACGAAAACACACAAAATTGCGAAAAAACATTGAAAATGGGCTTTCCGCAGGCTTCAAAGATTATATATTTTTATTCAGGAAGCCCATCGGGTCCAGGTTCCATCGCTATTGCACTGTCCTTGTTTCCCTTTGTATTTCATTGAAACAACGAAAATACACAAAAAATGTTGAAAATTGCTTGGGCGTGGATCTCAAAATTTATGAACTCCCAACTATAATGCCGTCGGGTCCGGCTCATCAGGTCACCCATATGTATGTGCATAGGCCCTGCCGATGCGATATCAGTGATGTGATAAATCGTAATCGCGCGTCACTCACTCCCCAGGCCTTTATATAACATAACATATGCTCCCCATCGATGCGAC
>APFE030086198.1:0-52269 GCA_000404065.3 Pinus taeda
TTTTATGGTACTGACATGCAAAACTAATTCAAAGAACAAATAAGGAAGATTTATTAAAAGAATTAGATAATACTGATTCACCCCCCCTCTCAGTAGTATTTCCAACAGTAGGGACCGTAATCTCTTAGGAGAATGAAAAGATGAATCCACATGTAATAGCACCAGCAGGTTTGGTAGTGTGCAAAGCCCAGGACAAAGAAATCACATAGCTACGCGAAGCAGAACAAATAAGACTTCAAGAAGCCATTTTGTAAGGTAACCTTAGACTTTGAAAACTTGAAAAGGAGCAGGTACGACTAAGGAAGAAAAGCATTTTGATGGATGCAGAGGTCAAGAGGTTGGAAAACGAGATCAAGGGAGCATGTCTCGTTGATAAACCAAGGATGGCAAGGCAAGGTGTAGAAAATCATACTAATGAATTAGAAGACTATCACCGAGAATTAATTAGTCTATCTCCATGGCTAGGACCGCATATCACCAAACATAGTAACCAAGGGAGCACGAAAAAAAGTAGAGCACGTGGTGCCAATCACCATGATGACCGATGAGGATTTTCCATGGACTACACTGGGAGGGCGAGATGGAGCCTTGCATAGGTGGAGTGACCACCTGACTAGCCGTAGGAAGAATAGTCATAGCACTCCAGGAAGCTAAAAGGGAGCATAGGACTATAAATTATTCTACTTGGGAGCTGCGCACTTTGACAGGTGCACGTAGGAATAGCCTGTCACAAGGTTCGCGCCTACGCATAGAGGGATGCGCTATCGCGCGGGTGGGCCAGGAAGTGACTGTTGGTGTCACTATTCATGACAGGATGTCCAAGTTGAGGCCAAATGGAGCAGGTGGCGGGAATTTAAGATAGGAGTTATGGGAAAGATTTCAGAAGATCTACCGCCAAGAACACATTGATGGCCCGAAATTGGGGGGAACGATCAAATTTGAATTCTAAAGGCACTATAAAAGTCCAAGGGCTAGCCATCAAACAACACTTGGTCAATTGAGATTTGAGCAGTTGAACAGAGTGTAGAGCATTGAGAGCCAAGCGATAATAGAGCCCTTAAGTTTACCAAAGACCGCATACAGTCCAGAAATGATGACGACCACTAAGGATGGGATGGGGATTGAAGAAGGAACCGCTGGTGAGGCCGTGTAGACCCCCATTGTCCACGATGTTCCCAAAGGCACTGGGGTTGTGATAGAAATCCCTAAATCACCCCGAACATTGAGACCGAAGAAAGATAAGTAGGCAATGGGACCAGTACGCATGTCCCCGAGGAATACGCGACAGAGTAAGTTATCAATGGAAGAAAAAGGCAAGGTCGTCACCATTGAAACAAATGAAGAGGAAGAAGACTTGCAAACTTTGATTGCTGTCATAGAGAAAGAAGAAGCCATTGAGGAAGACATCCAACCGTTTCACTCTGCAACAAAATTTCCCGAGTATGTCCCTCCACGAAAATCGAAAACTAAAATACTAAAGGATCTAGATGCAACGAAGAGTGCACTATAGACCCTGCTTTGCCCCAATGGAATTACCTTTGAGGGCTCGATCCTAGGATGCATGCCCACCTTGAAATTTGAAGACTGGGACCTCGCAGATAGAAAGAGGTTCGCGCACTTAGAAATAGTAAACATGATGAAACAAAATACGAAGGGGTCGGTGATAATGCTAGAGCCACGAAAATGGTTGCACGATGTGGAAAAGGCCCGGTTGCTTAATCTTCTATGGATGCCACATTTCCACCATGTGCCCATCACCATTTTTGTCATCAGGCAGCGACTTTTCCTGGTGCATGATGGGTACTTATGGCTGGAGGAGCCTATTCCCATCACGGTAGATCTCATCCACCAATTTTTTTTGCTTCCTTGTAAGGGAAAGGATACCATGACAATAACAAGGAAAAGCAGTGATTTGGCTCTCGTAGAGGCCATGAAGACAAAATATAAGCTTGAGAAGAAAAAGAGGGGTTATGTTATCACCAGTATCAAGGATAAAGGGGTGTGCATAGCCACACAACTCCTAGCAGGTAAAGTAATGAGAAAATGCCACGTTGATGAAGTACTAGCACCGGTGGTTGCGGTGGCCGAACAATGTGCAAAGTGGGTCCAATTCAATTGGGCCAAGTTCCTCTGCGAAGATTTTTTGCTTAACTATCAGGAGGCCCAGGAACAACGTAAGACCTTCCACAATGCATGGTTGCTCTTATCCATCTTGCTAGTAGCGGGGGAACTGCTGAAGGATAGTTAATTCTCGAGCATCAACCGAGACTTACCAGAGGCCGCAAAGTATGCTTCGCTCTGGGACACCAAGGACGTGAAACAGATTCACAATAACAAGATCTTTTGGGTGCTCATGGAGGCGAGCATCTGAATGTGGATTAATAGGAGGTTGCACCTGTCCCCCATGTTGCACAACAGTCTATAGAGTTTTGCAGACTTCAAGGAAGACATGCACAATATCTACATCAGGGCGCGAAAGGATCCAGCGCAGAAGTGGAAAAAGATCCCATTCTTAGCCACTAACGACACGATCTTTAGGGTGTTATAGACATGGCCTCCCGAGTGGCGCGCCCTAGATTTGGCGGAGTTGGAAAAGACGATAGCACATAAAAGGAAGGATGATGCAAAGCTACACATCACCCAACTGGCTGAGAAAAGGCGCAATGAAAAAGTGGCAGTCGAGGTCAGGGTAGTCTACGAAGCAGCACAGGTAGCCACGGAGCAAAAGAAGGCCATAGAAGCAGCTGCAACAGTGCAGATAGTAGAAGCCACCAAAGTGCAGGGACAGGAGGGCCAAGCAACGTCTACAGGATAGGAGGCAAAGGACACAGAACTTGCAGAAGAGAGCGTGGACTCAGGGACCGCCTCTACGTAGCTCAAGCGGTTGTGCATCGTAGAAAGATTAGGTCCAAGAAAGAAGGTTAAGGCCTCAAAGATGGCCATTGACCCGATCACCTTAACTGAAGGTGATCTCCATGACATCGATAAGATGGTTCAGAATGTCACTAGTGAAGTGCTCCAAGACTATATGACAGAGCAACAAACTGTGTTGGGGACCCTAAGGGCACAGCTTCAGGAGTTACAGGTGCAGCCATCATAGGAGGGTACCTTGTCTACCCATGTCACAACAAACACGTCAGCAGTAGAACATATGCTATGTGTGAAAATGGGCAATACAATAACATTTCCATACGGAGCATTAGTCTCGGAAAACACAATGGAGCGGGTGATGCTTAATATGATGAAAGGCATTGGTGTTAACTTGGTTTCCCTTGCCCACGACACACTTTATCAACTACAGGATGGGATAACAACAGAACTCCATGATAGAGAGAGCCGCATGATCCAGGCTTTGAGTAAGCAGAAGATTAATATAGAACAACTTAGCTTGCAGTGCGACGAGTTGGTGTCGCAGAATTGACGGTTGGTGCAAACAGTTGATGACGCTTGTCGGCATGTCCCAAAGTTTTCCATTGGAGTTGAGCTACTGATAGAAGTGCGGATCCACTATTTTGCAAGTGGCATGCGTAATGCACACGAGGAAACAATGAGAGTGCAGTTGGAATTGAATCTCGAGATTTCCGAGCTGTGGCTGAAGGCACAACCTTCCACTCCCCTAAAGGTCAGAGAACAGTGCACTAGAACTATTACAGCAGGGATGGAAGAGATTGGAGGTGCAGTCTGTGACTGCACCAACATGTTGGAGCAGGTGCTGGAGGTCCACACTACATTGCAGGAGGACCCCAACATCTAGCGACTGGATACCGAGGCACACGAACTCCAACAACAATATGACAACATTAGAGGGACTGTGTAGATAGTAGTCCTTACTCAATGGCTTTCAAGGATGCAGCAAGCCAAGGCTTTAAAAGAGCAGGTGGACGTAGCATGCTACAAGGAAGCAGTTCTAAAAGCGCGCGTCGATCCATGGATTAATGAAGCCTTCACAATCATAGTGGATATTTAAGGAAATCTTGTACAGATTCAAGGAATGCATGCACAGATGCAGTGTAGCACACTGGAAACAGAGGGTTTAGAAGAAAGAATGTAGTAGGTTCAGCAGGTAGTAACTCAGTGTGTTGCTGACATTCATAATGTTCAAGACCAGCTGGAGGGACTCTACACTAATATTGTTGCACTAACAGAGTGACTTGAGGATGAGTCACGATGTTTGTGTTGGGGGCCTATTGGGCATGGAATCCCCCCACAACATGTTTTGGGCTCAAAGGCCAAGTTTTGAGTACTATTGTTAAAAATACTCTGTGAATTGCAGGTGCAGAGTGCAAATGATATGTTAGAATCATAGATTTGTCCACCCTAAGTTTTTAAGGTAGTGTCGGCCTACCCATGGTCTGTGGACCATGGGATTATATAAATACAATGAGGCTCTAAGTTGTAAAGTAGTAAGGAAGAAGTTGAAAAATGGATGGAGTCAAGAAGATAGAGAGCATAGAGGAAGAGTCTAGTATCTTGGGTCGTAGTAGTAGGAAGAGGCTCTGCAGTTGAGTGCGTAGAGGCCTAGTAGAGTCTGCAGCTGAGTGCGCGAACCCCTGCAGTTAAGTGTGCAAGGTAGAGTCAGATCTGTAACCAGGGAAAGATATAATAAAGAGAAGTTTGATTCCAATCATGTGTATCTGTTTTGAGTTATTATATGGTTGATATATTTTGCAATTATATTGTTTTATTTATTGCACGCACTAGTATGAATGGTGAACACTATTAAGTATAACTAAACACATGCAGATAAGCTAAGTAATCAACTAATATTGGGTTAATAGTAAGGGATTGGGTACTAACGTGGATCGAGCCCTGAGAAGGGCCGCACGAAGGAATCATCACATGCTGTGAGGTACTGATAGGTGCGTGTAGCGACGTCCGCATAGGATCAAACCATAGACCACCGAAAAATCATCAGACATCTCTAGGGTGTAGAAACCTGGTTCTAGCACCCTCCCATACTACTTCTGGTGAGACTTCAATCCACGCTCCATGGACTGCTGCCGAAAGGGCTAGTAGTACCAAGATTTGTTTGGCTAAATCACCTCTAAACCTGGGTCAGACCCCTACAAGCCAACAATCATATGAAGTTTTATAGTTTGATTAGAGTCAGCAAGTTGGGTGTGGTGAGAGGGTTTCCAAGATTGTTAAGCCCTGCTAATTGAATCTGCAATTCATGTCAAATTGATAAGCAGAATAGGACTCATTTCTAGTCCAAGGAGTTCTCTTGGTCTAGACCACTGCAACTAATCGACACAGATATTGCGGCCCAACTAGAGAAGAAAACCCCAAAAGGATACAAGTACTACAACAAATGAACAAAGAGGGTTGAGGATTGCATTGAAGTAGTAATAGATGAAATATCTTGATAATTTGAGTCCTTCAAAGGAAACAGAAACTAAAATAGAGAAGAGAGTCTAGGCGTTAAGCCCTCAAATAAAGATGAAATAGATTTAGATAGCGAAGATGTTGAAATGAGCAGAACTCCAAGGCCCAAAACACCTTGAAGATATGTATAGAAAGAACACCCTGATAATCAAATTCTTGGAGACCAAGTGTTCAGACTAGGAGGAAATTTGTTGGCAGTTCAAGTCGTGCAAATCTTACTGTTCTATCTCAAATTGAGACGAAAAATCTCAGCTAGGAAAGCGAGGACAAGTTTTAGGTGAAAGCCATGAATGAAGAACTTGAAAAAATTGAGAAGAATGACACTTGGGAACATGTTCCAAGAACCAAAGAGAAAAATGTCATAGGTACAAAATGGGTCTTCAAAAATAAGCTAAATGAGCAAGATTGAGTAATTAGGAACAAGGCTCGATTAGTTTGCGAAGGGTATGCCTAGATAGAAAGAACAGATTTCGAGGAAACCTTTGCACCAGTAGAAAGACTAGAAGTTATTAGAATGTTTCTTACCTTTGCTAGTCATAAAAATATCAAGGAATATCAAATGGATGTGAATTTTTCCTTTATCAATGGAATCTGGAAGAAGAGTTTTATATTAAGCAGCCAAGAGGATTCATGCTCACCGAAGGTAAAGAGTTTGTGTGCAAATTGAAAAAGTCCTTATATGGACTCAAACAGACTCTAAGAACTTTCTATGCAAGACTGGATCGATACCTTCAGCAACAAGGATTTAAGAACGGTAATGTACACAACAATTTATACATAAACTCTGAAGGAAATCATCTACTAATTGTCATAGAATATGTGGATGACATAATCTTTGGCGGTGACATGGAAAAATTGGGACATCAATTCGCAAATTGTATATAGACAAAGTTTGAGATGTCCATGATCAGAGGGCTACCTTTCTTCTTGGGACTACAAATTTCATAGTCACAAAATGGGGTGTTTATCTAACAATCTAAGTACCTATGAGAAACTATGAAGAATTTCGGGTTGGAAGTGATCTGAATTTAAACAGGAACGCAAAAAATTCGAGATATAACCATAAATACAAAGATGCAGTAAAAATAACACTTCATTTCATTAATATCAAATACTGAAGTTTGCTTACAAACATAATGGAAATAAGACTTGCTCAGGCAATGGTAGCTTATCTCTGAGAAGAGATGTGATGGCTACATGCCTCTATACTGTGTTACAATGAGGCTCAATAGCCTATTTATTATTAAGAAACAATGGAAAACCCTAAACATCCAAAACCCTAACCCTAGGAGATGAAGCACCAAAATATGGGCCCCATTTGGGTAAATTGGTACATCAACCTCCTAGGGTCGTAACTTTGGCATACGATCTTCATTTGATGCGTACGCTACCTCGTTAGAAAGATCTATCTAAGGAATACAACTTTTTAGTGGCTAACATTAGTTTACGAACCATGTTGGCTCCCATTTTCACCAAAAAAAAAAATCATTTATGGCCTCAAAATGGCTCCAGAAGTTCAGGACCCAAAAAATGCCAAAAATAGTAAATTGTGCTACAAACAATGTTGGCTTGTTGGGGCCTAACCCAGGTTCAGAGTTGATTTAGCCAAACAAATCTCGATACTACTGGCCCTTTCAGCAACAGTCTGTGAGTGTGAACTGAGGTCTCACCTGAAGTAGTATGGGAGGGTGATAGAACCAGATTTCTACACCCTAGAGATATCAGATGAGTTCAAGTGGTCCAAGGTTCGACACTACACACAAGTCGCTTCGTGCACTTTCCCATTCCTCACAGCCTGATATACTACCTTCACACAACCCTACTCAAGAGCTGGTTTGTGCGCTTCTGCGTTATTACCTGAGACTTTACTAATATTTCAATGTTAGTTGATTACCTTAACCCACTTGCATGCTTTAAGTTATACTTAACAATATAAACCATTCATATAGGTGCGTGCAGTAAATAAATAATATATTCACAAATTATATCAAACATGCAATAACCCAAGAAAAAATACAGCGAATTGTGATAAAACTTCTCTTTATTAATTCCTTCCTCGGTTACAGACTTGACTCCACCCTACGCACTCAGCTGCAGGGGTCCACACACTTAGCTGCGGACCACTAGGCCTTTGTGCACTCAGCTACAGAGCCTTCTCCTACTCTACAACCCAAAGACACACTCTACACTTAGTCACTTAGACTCTTGCTTCTCTTCTATTTCTTCACTATCTTTTACACTTAGAGCCTCGCTCTATTTATACAATCCCATGGTCCGTAAATCATGGGTAGGCTGACATTACATTAGAAAACTAGGGTGGATAACCCTATGACTCTATCATACTTTTCCTGCCCCACGCCTACAATTCATGGAACTTTACAACAAAATTCGGTCAAAACCTTGGCTTTAAGCCCCAAAACATGCCTTGGGGGGATTCCATGCCCAACAAGCCCCCAACACAAACATCGTGACTCGCCCTCGAGTCACTCTATCGGAGCGGAAATATTGGCACAGAGTCCCTCCAAATTCTCGAACTGCATGGAGGTCAACAGTGCACTCATTTGTTGCTTGCTGAATATGTTTCATGCGTTGTTATGAGACCTCTGTGTCTAGAGTGATTCTTTGCATTAATTTGTGCATCCCACGTATGTTCGCGAGCCTGCCTTCGATGTCTGCTGTGATGGTGAATGCCTCATCTATCCAAGGCTGGATGCACGCTTTTAGAACCACCTCCTTATGTCGTGTCGTGTTCACCTACACCTTCATTGCTTTAGCCTACTGCATCCTCATAAGCCTCTGGGTGAGGACCATTGTTTGCATAGTTCCTCGGACACTGTCATATTGTTGTTTGAGTTCTCATGCCTTTGTCTCTAAGCACTGGATGTTGGGGTCCTCTTGTAGAGTTGCGAGGACCTCAAGTGATTCTTCCAACATGTTGGTGCAGTCTCACACTGCACCTATGATCTCTTCCAATCCCACTGTGATAGCGCTAGCACATTATTCCCTGATTTCCAGGGGAGTGGATGGATGTGCTTGTAACCATAGCTCGGTGATCTGAGGGTTCAACTCCAGCTGAACCCTTGTCATTTCTTCCCCGACCTCATGGAATCCTACTACTAACCTTTGGATATGCACCTCTGCTGGTAGATCTACTAGGATGGCAAGCTCGGAGATGCTTCAGCAAGCATTGCCTATTACCTGCACCAGTTGTTGATTTGTGACACCACTTCTTCACACTGCAAGCTGAGTTGTTCCATGTTTATCTTCTACTCACTAAGAACTTGGAGTGCACAACTCTCCCTAGTGTGTAGTTCTACTATTATCCCATCCTACAATAGATATAATGTCTCGCGCAAAAGGGAAGTTAAATTAACCTTGAGACCTTTCATCGTGCTAACCGACAGCCTATTGTCCTCATTTGGTGTCACTAGAGCCCCTTCTAGCAACACGATTGTGTTCGTCATCCGCGTGTGAAACATCTACTTTGTCGTTGTGGATCTAACTGCGAGGTTGGTTGAAAGGGTACCAATCTGAGGGGGACGCACCTGTAAGTCCTACAACTACACTTTGAGGGCCCCCAACACAGGCTGGTGCTCTTGCATCAAATCCTAAAGAGCCTCATTTGTCACACCATGCACCGTCTCACTGATGTCATTTAGATCACCCTCAATTAGGGTGATCGAATCAATGGACAATTTTGAGGCCTTGACCTTCTTCCTCACTCCTGCTCGCTCTACCAGGTGTTGGTGCTTCAACTGTGTGGATGTGGTCCATGGGTCCATGCCTCCTTCTTCTATTTCTACTTCCTCTGCTACTTACCCTTAGGAAGTTGTTGCTTAGACCTCACTCGTCTTCGCATATGCTACATGTGCTGCTACTGCTATAGCCTTTTCCTGTTCGACTACCTTTGTGCCGCTTCTTGTGCTACCTGTACCTCGATTGCTATTGTTTCCTTCCACATTTTCTCGACCAACTGTGCGACACATAGCTTGGCATCGCCTTTCTTCTTCTGTGCTGCCAACCTCTTGAGCTCTAGAATGTTAGGGCCACAACATTCCGAAGGCCATGCCTCCAAGATAGTAAAAATGGCATCATCAATGGCTACAAAGGGTAGCTTCATCCATTACTTCGTTGGATCCTTGCGTGCCTTGATAAAGATGTTGTGCATGTCTACCTTTAATTCTGCAAAACTCTGCAAACTATTGTAAACTGTGGGTAACAACCGCAGCTTACAGTTGATCCACATTCAGATGGTCATCTCCATGAGCACCTAGAAGATCTTGGTGTTACGTATCCTTGTCACATACTTCATGGCCTAGACTGAAGCGTACTTCGCGGCCTCTAGTAAATCTTTGTCAATTGTGGGGAATTGACTATCCACCAACAATTCCCCAGCTACGAGCACTATGGATAGCAATAGCCATGCATAGTGGAAGGTTTTACCCTTCTCCTAGGCTTCGCGACAATTCTCTAACAATTTCGTGCAAAGGAATTTAGACCAATTAAACTGGACCCCCTCTGGACATTGCTCGCTAGTGCGACCATTGGCATAGGTACCTCATCTGCGCAGCACTTCTGCATAACTTTTCCTACTAGAATTTGGGTTTCCATGCGTACTGCCTTATCCTTGATGTTGGAGATGGCGTAACCCATCTTCTTCTTTTCTAGCTTGTACTTCATCTTTATGGCCTCCGTGAGGGCCAAATCACTGCCCTTGCCTTCCGATATGGTCGCGGGGTCCTTTCCTTTGTATGGAAGCTGGGAAATGCAATGAATCAGGTCTGCCATGATGGGGATGGGCTCCTCCAGCCATAAATATCCATCATGTGCTAGGCAAAGTAGCTTCCTGATGACAAAAATGGTTATTGGGGGGCAGTGGAAATGCGACACCCAAAGTAGGTTTAGCAACCTGGCCTTTTCCACACCGCGCAACCATTTTCGCGACTCTAATGTTGTTACCACCCTTGCGGTGTGCTGCTCCATGAGGTTTCCCGTCTCAAGGTGAGGGAACTTCTAGCGGTAAGCAAGGTCCCAATCTTCAAATTTCATAGTCAACATGCAGCCCAGGTGCGTGCCTTCAAACATAATTCCATCTAGGAGGAGTGACGTCTGGAGCGAACTCTTGGTCTCATCCAAGTCCCTCGGCACTTTGGCCTTTCCTTTTTGCAGGGGGGACATAGGCGAGTAGTTTTGTCGCAAAGTGCCTAAGCTGAGTATCCAACTCCATGCCTTCATCTTCTTCCTCAGTGATGATAAGGGCTTGCAAATCTTCTTCTTCCTCATCTGTTTCTATCGTGACAACCTTCCCCTTCTCTTTCATCGACAATTTGCTGCACAGGGGGTTTCGTGGGGACACACGTATGGGATCCATTGCCTGTTTATCCTTCTTGGGTCTTGGCGTACACAATGATTTTGGGATCTCTGCCATAATACCGACACCTTATAGAACATCCTCCACAGTTAGAGCTTGCATGGCCTTATTGGCAGTCACCTCTTTTATTCCCATACCATCCTTAGTTGATGTCATTGTAGCTGTGCTGCAATCTATCACTCACGAATTTAGTGGCTCAATAAACGCTTGGCTCTCAATACTCAGGGCTCTGCTTAATCACTCAATTTGTAAATGACCAAGTGTTGTTTGTTGGGCAGCCCTTTGTGTTTTATAGTGCTTTTTGAATTCGAATTCGATCGTTCCCCCCAATTTTAGTTCATTAATGCTTTCTTGGCACATATTTCCATAAATCTTGCCCATCGATCACGTCTTAAATGCCTCCCGCCCGCTCGATTTGGACTCCAATAGAGCATCCCATCGTGAATAGTGACTTCAACAGTCATTTTCTGGCCAACTCGCATGACAGCGCAACCCCCATGCATGGTCATGGACCTTGTGACTCTCTACTTCTATGCGTATCTCCACTATCATGTAGCTCCCAAGTAGAATATTTTATAGTCCTATGCTCCCTTCCAACTGCCTGGAGTGCTAAGATTGTCCTTCCCTTAGCTAGTCTACTGGTCGCACCACCCGCGTAGAGTTCCATCCTGTCCTCCGTCATGGTCCTTGGAGACTCCCCACCTTTTATTGTTATGGTTGGCATTGCGCACTTCACCATTTGCAATGCACTACCCTAGTCACTATGCTTAGAAATATGCAGTCCCAGCTAAGGTATCAAACTAATCAATTCACGAAGATAGTTCTCAAACTTGTCAGTATGATCGTACACACCTTGCCTTACAATCCTAGTTTTTTCGGTGAGAAACTCTTCGTTTATCTCATCCTCCAACTTCTTGACTTCCGCACCCACCAATGCACTTTTCTTTTGTAACTGTATCCTATCTTCTTCAAGTTATTGGAGTCTAAGGTTTCCCTATTGGATTTCTTCCTCAAGTCCCATGCGTTCTGTTTCTTGTGGCTGTGTGATCCCTTGTTTCCGGGTTTCACGAACAATCATATCTGCGGGTGCTGCTATGCGTGGACTAGGCTTTGCATGCTCCATAGGAGTTACAACATCTACTTCATACTTCAGCTTCAGAAGTGCCCGCGCGGTCAGAGTTTTGTACATGGTCCTATAAGCCCATATAACTGTTGGTACGTGCAGGTCCCAGTCAATGCGTTTCACATGGTGGACCATGTTCAATACTTTGCATAATTTGTCAAAGGCTTCCACACGAATAATCTTTGGCACACTTGTTCTTATCATACTTCATCATCCGCGCCATCATCTTGCCCACTCCTACTTGTTGGTCCTATTTCCTATCGCGAGGACGATGTGTGTTCATGTAGGTTGTGCACTATACCCCTGTACCCATTTGGAAAGGTGGGCACGTGGGTTGTTTCATCCATCATACCCAGATTTCATCCACATCTGAGGATTTCCAAACCGCATGAGCATCATCCTTCTGCATTCATGCTAGTCCTCAAAACTTCTTTGATGCATACCCCACCACCTTGTAGGCGTAATGTGTAGTACCCATTTCAAAGCATCGAACCATTATTGTTCTGGCACTTCTCTTTTAAATTTGTACAGGAAATAATCCACCTCTGTCAACATGTCATACATAGGCAGATCTCTTGTTTTCGTTGCTACGCAGTGCAGTGACTTTATCATCATGTTGCAATTGAGCATGGTTACCTCATGTAACTGGTTTTGCCATCGTTTTATCTCCTCGTCCGAATCTGAGGTGTAGGAGCTTTCATGCTCCCACGCAATCTTTCCATCCGATGTTGGATTCACCCAATCCTACTCCCACGCAGTTATCCTGTAGATACAGTCTAAATCATCGTCGCTCTCGCAGTCGCGCAATGGCTCTGTGTAGCGTGATCCTTCCGCAGGGTCTAAAGGTACCACTACGCACATTAACTTTTTCTCAAAACTCATCTTACTCTTCTTTAGATTGATCACTCCATTCATGTTAGTGGCCCAATCTCTTCCCAGTATTGTAGGATAGAGATTGTTATCATCAACAATCTCTATTACTTTGAAATCTACAAGCGCGCTTGCACCTTTGATATCTACCATTATTCCCTGCAATATCCCCATAGGTAGGATCTTTTGCTGGTTCGCCATTCGCAATTGAATAGGAGACCATTGCAATGCGGGCCTGCCCATGCATTCCCATGTCTGCTTTGGTAGGTCGTTCGTGTCTGATCCTAGATCGAAAATCACTTGATCCATTTCATATTCCTGATCTACACGGTCAATCTCATCTCTCTTCCTGTTCACGATGTGTGCTTCCCGAGCTTCTAGACTGCGTGTGGTTCTCGTGGTCCAACACATCTAGTGATGAGTTCTTGCAACCCCTTCACCACTTTGTTTTTCTGTAGTAGCTTCATGCATGTCTCCAGAAAGGTAGTGAGAATTCATGGGTTCATTTCCAGTTCCATTTTTTCTTTACTACCTGAAGTGGAGGCCTCCATGAAGCTCTTCTTAGCTTCCATTAATGTCTCCTTAGCGTGCTCCAAATCAAATTCTGGTTGCTTTGTTGGAGCCTTGTGAACCCAGGCACTCTCTTCGGGTTGCTTGACTTTGTCATCTCCTATCACGATACCGCTTCAGAGCATGATGTTTATGTTTGGGTCTTCCTCACACAGCTCAGACCTCATCATTTGTAGGTTCTAAGTTGGGGGAGGTTGGAGTGTTTCTTTATCGCGCAACCTCGCTATTAGCATGGGGAAATCCTTTGTCTCATGATCAAATTAGGTATAATATAAACATGATGCTCTTGTTGGATTTGTACAATCATGGGCATAATTCCCTGGCCCTCCACAATTATAATAGATCAGCTGTCTGCGACCCCTTCCTAGCCCCATTCCACCTCGACCTCATCTGCGCCCCTGAAAATCAGTGTGCGCCATCCCTGCATTTTGATCAAGGGCCAGCATTTTGGTCTAGACTCTATAGGTAGGAGTCTGATCCATCATTAGTTCATAGCTTCTACAGGTATGCTCATCATGGCCTACTGACCTACAAAAATTGCAGAACAACTATTGGGAACTCTGTGTATACTTCTGTAATAGATGGCAGTTATCTGTAGCATGCTTCCCTCCTATATGACAAATCGCGCACCATAATGCAGGCACTGCGCTCGATCATGCTTGTGCCTTTGGTCTCAATGGTATTGGTCCGCCTCCTGCCAGGTAGTTCGCGAATACTGGATAAAGGTCATTGTCATGTCCCTGGACTTCGCACTTTACGCACCATACTCCTCCCATGTTTTTAGGTGAGTTGTCCTGTCTTGTTTCAAACTCTGCATTTCAAGGGACAAATTTTTCAACTGTGCGTGAATCTGTTGGACTCCCAAGTTAGGATCTTGTATCAGGGTCTCGTGCAGTCTCATTGCGATCTCCAAGGCCTCAACCTGAGTGGACAGCTTCTATTGTGACAACACGGTCCTTAGATGCGACATTAGCAATGCTACAAACCATGCCCGGTGTTGCCCATCCATCAAGGTCATGTTGGCTTCGTAAATCATACCCTTCAGTCTCTGATCCAGCTCCCAAGGGGTCTCACCTAGAAGCATCACAATTTCCTTAAATCTGATAATCGACTGTGTCTCTAATTTTCGCCTGCTAAATTCCCTGTTTAGCGTAGCTTAGATATCCGTGATCCCTGCTTTTGGATTGTCATTGTAATGCTTAATGTACCACGTCAGTGCGCGATCCTGCAAAGTGCTAACCAGCGTTCCGTTCTTTATATTGTCAGCGTGATTTCCTGTAGGATCATTGATTTCCTGTAGGTACGTTAATTTCCTGTAACCGCTTTGATTTCCTACAGTGATCTCGACAGTTGAGTGTGTTCCAATCAGCCTCAAGGAGAACAAAAACATGGGTTTTGTTAGGAAATCTGCTTATATGGATGTTGTCCTATTGGCTACCTCAAAACTGCCATCAAAACTGCCCAAATCTTCAGTCCTCTCATAGATGGCCATATTGGGAAATAACTCCAGCAACTCAACGAGATCAGTTTGATCCATGCTTTTAGTCATGGATCAAACTCAGCATGTCTATTTTTATTTTCTTTTCTAGTTATTGTTAGCAAACAGTTGTAGTATGTTAGTTTTCCTAATTCGGGCAAGTTTATACCTCTACAATTGTATAAATACTTTTATGTTTCATTTGCAAACAAGGTGAGATATGTTTCATTTGCAAAGAAGGTCAGATCCTATATCCTTGAAATTGATGCATCTAAGGTAGCATGGGGAGGTGTTTTTCTTGAACGCATCAATGGCGTTGACTATATATGCGTCTAAGCCTCAGGGACATTCCACGGAGCTGAACTGAACTACCCTTCAAGCGATAAAGAGGTACTCACAGTTCAAAAGAGTATCGCACATTTCAGGCTTTATTTGGAACCAGTTAAATTTTTGGTACGTACCGACCTCAAGATCATGCTTGGCATTATAAAAGAAAACCATGACCTAGCTGAAAAAAATGTCTGCATCATGTGATGGGCAGTCTCGTTCGACGGTTACTACTTTGGTATTGAACACAAGCCCGGATATCTCAACTGTGTAGCAGACCTCCTCACATGCAAAGCAGTGGTCCAATTAGCTTGACATAAGCATTTGTGGGCCCCAATTAATTTGCTTTATTATGTGTCCAATTCGGTCCCCACATGTCTTCGGACTTTAAGGGATGAGATAATGCAAATTGTCCACTTGCACCCAAATGTATAGTTGAACCGGCACTCACCGATCATGTAATAACCAGACACCGGATATGAATCTTATAAATGAGAGGTTACATTCCTCATTTCATTCCATCTGAATTGTTCTAGTTTTTAAGCAAGTCGAAATTCTCTTCTCCTCTTCTTCTCAAGAGTGATGCTAGATTACGCCCACTTATCGTAACTAAAAAAAATAAAGTAAGAGTCACTCGACAAGTCTATAACAAAGTTTTCTACCTATATCTGTAATCTCCTTCCGCATTACTGAGATAATAAAATATTGGTGTTTAAGAATATCGTTGTTTAATTATAAAACATCGTGCTAGATACAATCTAAAATCCTATCGTCTAATACTCTAGTTTCCAAATAGAAAAATCTACCACCATGAATATTCACTTTAACTTAATAAAATATTTTAAAAAGTATTATATTCTTATAAAAAGTAATATTTATTTAATAACATATTTCAGAACACTACAAACGACCTTTTAGAATGTTACACTCTTTTCTTCTACATCTCCACATCCTTGTATCTTTCGTGTTGGCAAAAAAAATGTTAAAAGTCATGCTTTGTAAAAAGTAATATTTACTTTTTAACTTAACAGAGTATTTAAATTGCAATGTAGCCACCCCGGGAATATTTCACTTCATTCCATTATTCTACATCTTCATTCCATGATTCTGTGCCATCAGGAGTTATATTCTGTGACTTTCCATATCAATCGACTTTCCTATAACTTTGTTTACGAGTTTAAGGTCGTAAGTATATGATTCCTCGGCCTTCCCTCTGCACTCACCTCCTTATCCTTAATGCCTCCTCTTTGCTCTATTCACTTTCGCCTTCCCTCTGCACTCACATTCTTGGCCTTCTCTGTTTTAGCATATCTCTATATAGTTCTCTACGTCATGTGCCTTCCTCATTACAATCGTAGATACGTGGGCCTTCCCACCATACATCCTCTCTGCGCTATTCTCTTCGGCCTTCCGTCAATCTCATGCTTTCCTCTCCAAGCCTTTTTCTTCGTGAAACTCCCTTGTTGCCACTGGCTATGTGTCCAAGCTAAACACTCTTTGGAATTGAAAAACGATTATGATCCTCACACACCATGACGCATTCCTAAATCTCATAAAATTATATATATATAAAAGTGACAACATACAAACTAGTAAGAAATGATGTAAGAAACAAATACAAGTTTTATAAACATGGGATGTAGTGGACAAACCCTTTTTTTGGACCATGTGTAATTTTAAGTTATAAAAACATCATTATAAAAAGTTTATAAAATATGACTATTACTTTGTAAAATTTGAATATAATATATATATATATATATATATATATTATAATATATATATATATCATAGAAAATTAAATCCTAGATCATAGAAAATTACAACGATTATTAAAAATACTGAAATAAAATTATTATTATTATTATTATTAAAAAATATACCCTTGGCTTTTAAAAGTGAATTATATATAAACAAAAAAATAATGATTTATTTTATATTATTATTATAGAAAAAAAATATGATCTTATTTTGTTTATTTCGTTTAGCAATATCAATAGACATATGACAAAGATGAGAAACCCACCTCCAATATACTCACACATAATGGCCACATTTCTCAGAGATTTTCCACTCGGGTAAATGTTCATTTATCTCTAAGCTCTTTAAGAGATTTTTAAGACAAAATTAATATTTTATCTTTCGTTTAAAAAAAAATGTCTTAAACTAACTGAAATACAATTGTTTTAAAAAAATGTCTTAAACTAAGTGAAAAATGTTTTATTAAAGGAGTGGTATAGGGATTTGCTCTAGCGCCTAAAGAATGTCAAACATGTGTTATATCAAGAGGTATTTCTCTTGTGTTTTCCCCCAAACATACCTTGGTAAGTGGGGAAGGATTGATCTATTCATTCTCCATGACAAATCAATTGAGGGTTTTAATGGCAATAGAAGCCATGATGCCATTTTCAATTAAGGGTTTGGATGGCAACATGAGCAGAATCTTGATGTCATTTTCGACCCAACCTAAACGTAGGTTAAGAAATAACTCGAGCTCTAGTGGTGTGAGTGTTTATGGTTTATAGGGTCAGGATTTAGAACGCTTAACCTACCTTTTTTTATATCTTTGGAGAATGTTTCGTATGGGATTGGAGTGTTGAAGGTCATAAGGAAACCAGAGAGATACTGATAGAGAGGAGCATTAAGAAGTAAACATTCAACAATGGTGGTGGTGGATTCCATTCAGTGCTTCAGTTGGAAGAAGACGTTCGTAGTCGTGACATACTACACATGGGGTCAGGGTTTGATCAAGATCAATGGCTACCCCATTGAGCTAATTGAACCTAAGATTATTCATTACAAGGAATTTGAGCCCATTATTTTATTGGGACACCACTAGTTCCCTAGCATGGATATGAGAATCAGAGTGAAAGGGAGATTCTCTGGCGGCTAAAGAATACCAAAAATGAGAATGTAAAACACATGTTGTATCGAGAGGTATCTGTGTTTTGTTTTCCCATTAAGATACTTTGGTAAGGGGAGAGGGATTGATTTGTTCCTTCATTGTCCCTGAAAAATCAATTAAGGGTTTTAATGGCAACAGAAGCCAAAATCCTGATTCCATTTTGAGTTGAGGGTTTGGATGGCAGTTGAAGCCAAAATCCTTATGCCATTTTCGACCCAACCCTAAACATAGGTTAAGAAAGAAATCAAGCTCAAGTGGTGTGAGTGTTTATAGTTTCTAGGTCAGCGTTTTGAAAGCTCAAGTTACTTAGCCTACCTATTTTTCCTATCTTTGGAGAATGTTTCGCATGGGATTGGAGTGTTGAAGGTCATAGGAAAACCAAAGAGAGATTGCCAGAGAGGAGCATCAGGTAGTAAGCATTCAACAATGGTGGCATTGGACTCCATTCAGTGCTTTTATTGGAAGAATAAAATGATAGTTGTGACATACTACAAGTGGAGTCGGCATTTGATCAAGATCAATGGCTACCCCATTGAGCTAATTGAATCTAAGATTCTATATTACAAGGCATTCTAGCTCATTCTTCTATTGAGACACCACTGGTTCACTGGCATGGATATGAGAATCAAAGTGAAAGGAGGAGGACACACTTGCATATCTACACCATGCTCATCAATTGAAAAAATTACAACCTTTGGCCTTGTTTTCCCCAAATATTTTCCCATGGCCTTCCAAACTCTTTGATGGATTGTATGACACCAAGATACAATTTTGATTGTGGGACAAAGGTATGTTTTTGTCTTCCATTGGGTTTTATTCTACATTTGTTTTTTGTTTTTTTATCTTAGTTTAATTGGCTTAACTTTGCCAAGTTTTTTCCTCTAGAAAAGTAATAAGCAATACAAGGGCATTCACAACCAATAATAGTGTTTGGGTCATTAGCAATCAACTTTTCTAGTCTCGGCCTCTTGACTCTTTAGCACGATCATCTAACTTCATCTCCCTTTTCGATATCATGTGCATGCCCTCGATTGCTTTCTTCAATTTCCAACTTTCACTTTTCTATGTAGCTAACCTTTTGTCATTTGGACAGGTCTACCAACTTGTGCAAAGGTGCAGTAAATGTCAAGGGTTTTTCCACCCTAAATTGTTTGTCAAATTTTAGTAAGGATTACCTTTGTTTCCCTTATTAATGTGGCACCTCATCTCCTGACATTATTTCGAGGTATCCAGTTCAGAGGTTTGGATTATAATCGCTTTTAGACGTCATACTCTATTGTCTAGTTGTAATTAACAATGTATTTTGTTGATTGTTCTTTCAGGTAAAGAATGGCTTCACCTTTCTTCATTTACCATAGGTAATTATATTCCCTAGTCTGCAATGGTTCTAGCTTAAAATTGAAATTATTATTATTTTATTTTAATATCCAATTGAGTTTTATTTTTTCCCCTTTTCTTTGTAGGTATCTTTCCGCTTTTGTTGTTTGAATCCCTTGGACCTTTAGTGCAGCTCCCTATTCAGTTTTTTGGTCCATGCTCTGACTTCCATCCCGGACCTTCTCCTCGCTTACAGGTCAGAATTTCCATGGTAATTACTAGGCTTAATAGGTATGAATATTATAATTTTGATGTGATGAACATCTAGGTTGAATGTACATTGATTCGACTTATTAATGTGTACTTTCAAATCTGATTTCTATAGTTTGTTCCGATATTTTTTTCTACTATCATGCGTCTTGGTTATGATAGTTGGAATTGTTAGTTTTCAAAACATTCAACCTTTTTTAGCTTAGTTTTGTTGGAAAAAACTTGTGGAATAATCCCCCATGTAAAATTTTTTTCTTGAATTCTTCTTGAATCCCACATGATGGGTCATTTCTCCTAATCGAAAAAGTGATGAATCTTGACACCTTTTATTCTTTGAAGGCTCCCCAAAAATCCCCCAATGTCTATAGATATTTTTTGTATTTCATTTTACCATTCTACTAGTTTTTAACCTATTTTTGTGGAAACAAACTCATGGAATGACCCTTCACTTGTGTTTTTCTGATTTCCCAACTCTATGATCACTGCATCTAATTTCAAAAGTGATAATCACGCCATTTATTTTGCTAAAGTTCCCACAAAATACCCCAGTAACTATATATATTCTACACTTTCCAATTTTGTGCAACTTATGGTAGATCAAATGTAGATCAAATGTAGGAGCAATGATGTTTCTTATTGGAAACCTCCGCTGTTCAACAATGACATTCCCAACAACAATAGGATTTGCAAGATGAAATGTTTAAAGATATTTTGATTATATTTCAGTGACTTATAACCATTAAACAACAATCCCTAGAGCATACCCTCCACCAAACCCTACAACAAAACCACAATCCAATATTTCCATACGTATCCCTATTGCTCAACTATATTTTATGATGGACACGAATCTTTTTGTTCCGAATTCTAATAGATCCCTAAATGGTCATATGCTTGATGCTTGAATTCATAGTTTTGAAGCCTTCTTTATACTCATTGGACTTTGACAAATGTTTAGAAGATCCTTATAGTTACGGTGCATGGTGAAGAAAAAGTCCTCACATAGTGACAAACTCCCAAGTAGCACCTCACAACTACCCACCAATATTTGATCAACATTTGGGATATTTTTAAAGGTTCCATGTACATGCATGTCTACTCATTAGGGTACAATGATGGAATATTAGCACAATGGTTGTAACTTGGGTAGACTCCTAGATAATAAATCCAACTGTTTATCGATGACTTCAATATGTTTTCCTTCAAACATGAGAGAAGAGATTTTGAAGATAACATATTTGTTAAAGCTAATTTCTAGTTTGATTCCTCACATCATAGCATAATTAGAACTCTTCTTGATATCTTAAATGGATCATTACTTTCAACAAGATTCCAAAGTCAAAATTAAGGCTAATAACCCATCCAATAATGACCATAACTCTCATGGATAAAGGGGATTTTTTTTAATATCTCAACTACCATTAGTTCTCCCTTAGAGACAATCAACCCCCTTGGCCAAGGGAAGCACAAGTATTGCTCTTATCACAGGTGGTATAGGAATCACAATGATGAATTCTAGACCTTTTGAAGAAAAACGACCAAGGGTTTTCCTTATTGAATTATAAAAAGGAATCAAAGAGTCTGTCCTTGAAGAACGATGGAGGGAACTTGAGTCCCACAATACTAGTTTCTCCACTTCTTTTCAAGTCCTCTTGACTAGCTATTGCATTGAACTTGAGTGACAAATTTTATTCGCTTACACTTCAAATATTGAGAAAGCAAGCAAACAACTCATCACGGACAATATCAAAAAGGAATTTGGTTTCTTAGTAGTTAGTTGCCTCACTCCAACTCCTTACAACACCATATGCACAAATATATCATCTTGGATTGGGAAAGGAAGACAATTCATCCACACCTATCACGTATAGGTGTTTTTCCACTTTTTCAATTTGACTTTTCATTGTCATTCTTGAATGTGATGTTATACCATTGGGCTTTTATGACATGGTTCTTGAAAAACCATATATTTTGTTAGAATGGGATAATATGATGGGTTTTTAAACATCTACAACATTCACATGGACAATAAAAGCTACCAAGTTGCATTTTATCTCCCTTAGTTAGGATGATGAGTTGTCAAGCAAGTCAAATGCCACTAGCTAAGATCTCTTTGTTTTGCTCAAGTACTCATGCCTCTTGATTTTTTGCAGTCTCCTCCTGAATATTTAGGGTTCAGTGACACCTATGAGAATTTGTTCCACACACCCCACCTCATCTTGCTTCATCTCATATTACAATTTTCCCTCACCTCAACTTCAAAGCATATTACATTGCATCTTTCCTACTCCCCCCCCATAGATCCACATGTTCTAACTTTTGCACCCAACCTTCATCAACCTATTGTAACCATGAATCTTAAGTAGCGAGGAAGTTTCTTCATTCAACTAGACATCAATTGTTGCATGAGTTCACCTTTTCGGAAGGGATTTTACTTCAAGTATTTTTGGAATATTTGGGCCATCGCGGATCCTATAACTATGATGTTCTTTGATAGGTTATGGACACCATAAATAGTGATCAAAGATGGTTCCTTTCAATAGTTAGGAATTGAGAGACTTTTACCCTATATTCCCATGGGTCATAAACATTGTATAATAATTTAATTTACACCTTTCACTTTATTTCTTTGACCTCACATGTACTTGATTTAGACTAGGGCTTGGCTTCACTTGATCACCTACCTAAATATGTATATTTAATTTTAACCCTAGCAATCTTGGTTAAATATGATCACGCTCAAGTAATTTTGTACCTCTATAAATAGAGAATACACTAAAAAGTAGATCTAATTTGTACATTGTGGCAACCTTTTCTTTATTTTTAGTGTTCATAATGGAAAGCATACTTAAAAAGAAGGTGCATCCATATTGGTTTTCATGTTGTATTTTAAAAAAACATTGGGGAAAGATCAATTAGTACAAGTAGAAGTCCCTATACTGCATGGTGAAGGAATTATAATTCTAGAGCTAAATCTATCCCCACCACCAAGGAGAAAGAGCTTAGAAATGTGTTCTAGAAGTACCTCATTAAATAGAAGAACCTTGTAGAGGAGGCTTCATCATGGGAGATGGAGTGATACCCTTCCCTACCCTTGCTTTGAGAAGAATTTTTTTTTGAAAATCAATGCAATGCTAACTAGATAATATAAATATAAGAATAATATAATAAATAACATAGTACTAAGAATAAATAATAATAAAATGGTATAGTAATGTTGTTCAATTTCATTAGAAAACAGATAATAATAACATGAACGTTCTTCCTACAATAATTTATTCTTATTCCTTTATATATTTTTTCAAAATTATGGCCATCTTTTATAGGATTAGTAGTAGCATTTTCCGAGTGAATATTGAATTTTTCCATCAAATTTTGTAGATGACTTATTTTTCGATCAAAACATACTTTATTAATAGAATAGAATAAATATAGACAAAATTTATGCACCATTTGTCAGCTTTTAGGTAGTAATTGTGATTTAAACCTTTGAATTTTGCTAGAATTAGTTCTAGAATATATTTCAAGCTTGTTAAAGGAAATAATTCTGCAAATGTGGTGCGAGTTTGACCGTGGCTGACAACACCATTTATTAGTGTTATAACACCATCGCTACACCTAGATATTCTCTAGCGCATTAAAATTTCAGTACAAGATAGCGTGAGCCTTTGCCACCACATTATAAATTGGTGATGCAGGTATAGGGGTGTTATTAGACGAGTCACTAGACAATTGTGAAGTTAGAGAAGCACTGAAATTTTTTTATATTTATTGGGTATTATTTTAGGGTTTGTGTCCTATAACTAGTAAATATCTTCCCCAAAACCTATAATATGGACAAATATGGTAACTAAGGTTTTCTTCTATCTTAAAAATGGCAGCGATCAACTTCCTTATGAGACCTATTTATTGTGTGGGTTATTCTACTTTGGCTTCCCAAAAACCATCAACCCAAGAGGGCATAGCAAGTATGGATCAAGGGTCATAGAGCCAGCCACGTAAGGATGGCCCTAAAGGAAGTAATATACAGTGGATTTTAGGTTGCCCCGGTGTTGGCAAAGGAACTTATGCTAGCTGACTTCCTCGATTTTTTGGAATTCATCATATCGCAACAGGGAACCTTCTCAAAGAGGAGCTTGCCGAGTCTGGGACTTTTGCAACTAAGGTAACATATTTAGGTTTTTATTTATTTTTTATTTCTAAATTATGTAACATCCCCTCTGCATACTAGCTTAGAAAACATAATTTTTTTCTTGCCAAGCTGTTACGTATTCCAAAAAATGTGATGGGTTTTATTATTACAATTCATCTCAACAGACGACAAAAGGAATATACAAAAAACTTACAATCTCAAATGCCCGATGAACATCATCTGACCTATAGTAAACAACACAAACTCCCAAAGAGGATTTCTATTATAAATATGATAAACTTGTAGAATTCAACTACATTAGAACATATGATATATTTTCATGTAGAAAGATTGAAATATCTTAATGTTGAGTGTTCTCATGGTTCTGATCATTTAGAGAAGCAAGTTGATATGAACGTCAGATTTGAGGCAATTCCTATTTCCAACCCTATTGAAATATAAATGTCTCTGGCATGCAAGGGGAATAGGGGTTTCCTTGCTGTTAACATTCCAAAGTCAACTTTGAGAGAAATATAAATGCAAGGCAACTCTTATTCTCCTAGCATGTCAGACTGCATTTATATTTCAGTAGAGTTGGAAATAGGAATTGCCCAGATTTGATGCCTAAAACTATGACAGCTGGAAACCATTTCAAATCAAGCTTTCCAACTTAGGAATTTTACTCAAAACCTGGTAACCCAACACGTTGTGTAACTTATATCATAAAATATATAGTTATACTTTCCAACAAAGGCATCTTCGAAGGCCATCCTTTTTCTCTAGAAAAATGACAGACTACAGGGAAAGTGATTTTGCTATTAGTTCCGAAAATATATGATGGCCTTCTTCATTACCATCACTATACCCAACTTATGTGTAACTCTTATACCTTATTTTATTTCTCCTTTAACAAAGTTAGAAAAACAATTATTTGTTTGAACGTAGCTATCCTTACTAACCAACTGTTAGAGAAATTGCAATGGTTATCAGGGAGCTTAGGCTGGCACACTTGTCTCCGAACAACCTAATCATGTCATGGGAAAGGCCCAATGAATGTGATCAAGGTGAGATAATCTTGATGGAAGTAATTAATAAAATACTTAGTCATATAGATATGGATATGATGTCAAGGCTTATACATTAACCACTATAAGGAAAGAAAATGATGACAAGCTTCCTAATTAATAACTAGATTTTAAGGTGTAGTTAGGTCCAATTATCAGTTTGTCATAGAAGAGGATATATTTGTCTAAGATGGAAGTATCCAAAAATGTAGTTGGAATCAATAGTAGCAATTGCAAACCCAGATAGAGAGGACCTACCTTCAGAAAATCAAGGTGAAACTAATATGCAAGGGTGGAGATAACACAACAACCTCTAAGTGTACACCAATGTTTTCATCCATAAACATCCAAACTGAAGTAGAAGACTATACTTCATCTATAACCTCCTATACTATCAAGGATTAGAATAGTTATCAACAGTCTCGATGTGTGCACCAATCGTTTCATCCATAAACGTTCAAGCAGTTGCATGCCACTACTTCCTCTATACATTCTTGTTATTATCAAGGAATAGAGCTCCAATTAAAAGCCTCTATGGATATTGAAACCCCCTTTTCATATAGTTTGAATGTTGAAATATGGCACAAGAATATTCCAATTTAATTTGTCCTTGAATTAAATTGTGAATTAAAATCAAATTTAGTCTTAACAGCTACTTGGAAATATTTAATTAATTTATTTTAAATTAATTAATTGGAGAAATTCAAGTTAGAAGTCTTTCTGAAGTCATGCAAGAGTTATCCCTTAAATTAAGGAGATAAGATTGAGTTATATTTGAGTTGTAATTAGTTAACTTAGTTTACTGAGTTAAGTCCAGTTAAATTAGTTCCAAACTATTTGAGGAACTAATAGTGAGTTAATTGTCACTTGATGCATTAATGTACTCAACTAGTGCTACTCCAGTTAACTGAAAATTCCCTCCTCAGGAACTCATGCATGTCTATTCTGAGAAAGACCCAGTTGATATTAATGTTCAAGGACAGTGTACTATCAGTTTCATGTGTTTTCTCATGGAGAATACTCTGACATGCATGCAGTCAAGGATTTATCCTTGAGGATTGCGCAGTTTTGAGGAATTGGTTTTCCACTTGGTAACAAAATTTCATCCACAAGGAACAACACAAGGAAATAGGAGCTTGGAGGGAAAAGAGGAAGGATGGAGAGAAGCCAAAATTTCCTGTGAGCATCTGTGAGGATTGTACTAAGAGCTGGCTAGCTGTGAGAGCTAAGGATTTGTATAATTCCTATGTATTTCCACCATGTATGATAATACAATAGTGTGGGGATTTTAGTTGAGGCTTTCCCCAAAGTATTTTCATGTGTATTGTGCTATTGATTCTTCTTCTTCTAGTTATATTGTTCAACTCGATCTTTAAGCTTCCGCAAATTGATAGTAGAAGTAGGCTATAATATTCTGCTTTGATTTATATTGCATTATTGGGTTAACCTATCACAGATTTTATACATGGTACCATAGCTATGAATAGTATATTGAGAAGATAATTAGAAGTTTGAAGTTCGGGGTTTTAGGTGAAAATCAAATTCATATCATACTTCAAGGTTGGCCAATGGCATTCTATGGCTTGAGACTCGAGTATGCCTTGGAAGGTAGCTTAAATTACATATCATGGAAAGATAGAATGGAGATTGTATTAGAAGACAATGGCTTGAAGGAATTCATTGATCAAGAAATCCCAAAGACAGCTTCAACTAATGCACAAGAGTTGGCTGAGTAGAAGAATTGTGTGGCGAAGGCAAGATGGATCATCCTTGAGGGAGTTTGAGACCATATTGTCTCGAGTCTCCATGGGAAGGATACTCCATTTTCGATGTGGAAGACATTGAAGGACCTCTACCATAACAGTGGTGACCAGAGGAAATTGGCGCTCAAGGATAAGCTTCGAGGAATCAATATGGAGAAGGGTGATACTATTTCCACCTATCTGAACAAGTTCACCATCTCATAGATAAGCTTGGCAGTGTGGGAATAACTACTACTAATGATCATATGGTGAGGCTTACTCTCCTTGGCCTTCCAAAGAGTTGGAATAGCTACCAGGACTCTGTGAATGGAAGGGAGAACTGCCAAATTGGGAATGACTGTGGTCGGATCTTATGCAAGAGGAGGCCAAGAGGAGCACACGAGATGGTTCTTCATCCAAGAATGATGATGAAGAAAATCCGGCCTTAGCAAATAAGGCAAGGAAAGGGAAGGGGAAGGCTTCCCATTTCAAATCTAATTCTTCTCATGGAGGGAAGAATGGTGACATGTCTAAACTAAGATGCTTTAATTGTCACAAGATGGGACATTATGTGACTAATTGCCCATCAAAGAAGTCCAAGAAGGGATCCTCGGAAGGATTGGAAGGTGAGGCATTAGCCTCTCAGTTCGAAAGGACTTTACCCTCATCGCATGCATGGTGTCATCGATGATGGGTTGTGTCTGGTATCTTGACAGTGGAGCCTCATTCCACATGACTGGTGATAAAAATTTATTCAATGCCTTGGCATAGAAAGACCTCAAGATTTGCATAGAGATGGGTGACGACGGAAGGTATAGTGTTTCAAGAGTGGGCACGATTTCTTTTCAGAGGGAGCATGGAGCTCCTCTCACCTTGACAGTGGTGATGTATGTGCCTGGACTAAAGAAGAACTTGGTATCGGTAGCGATCTTGGAGGACAAAGGCTACGATGTTGTCATTAGTAAAGGAAAGGTGTTCCTAAGACACATAACCACAGGTAAGACCAAGAGGATAGGGATTCGAGTGAAGAATCTCTATAAACTAGAGGTAGATGATTGTGCAGCATTGAGTACGAAAGTAGAATTGGTGCAAATCTAAGTCATTGGCGAGTTGTGGCACAGGCGGTTGGGCCATTTGCATCATGGGGATTTGAAGATAATGCAACAGATATCTACCGAACTTCCCAAAGGTAAACTTGAGCAAGTTGACACATGCAAAGGTTGTACCTTGGGAAAGTAAACCAATTCTTCCTTTCATGGTCGAAACAGTCGAGTAGAGGCTATCTTAGAGTGAGTTCATACTAATTTGTGTGGACCATTCTCGACGGCATACACAACGAAGCAAAGGTATTATGTGATTTTCGTTTATGACTATTCTCGTAAATACTGGATTTATTTCATGCAGAAGAAGGACCAAAGTTTCACAAAGTTTTGTGAGTTCAAAGCTTTGGTTGAGAAAGAGTCAGGGAAGAAGATCAAGTCCTTGAGAAGCGACAACAGTCGAGAATATGTCTCTCAAGAGTTGAGGGACTTCTGTGCAGCGGAAGGAATTAAACGAGAGTTGACAACACCTCATAACCCACAGCAGAATGGGGTGGCCGAGAGGAAGAACAAAACTATTGTAGGGGTAGAACAAGCAATGTTGCATGACCAAGGCCTACCACTTCACTTGTGGGCTGAGGCATGCAACACAGTGGTCTATTTGCAGAATAGATGCCCGCATCGCATACTTGGGATGAAGACACTAGAAGAAGCTTTCCCAAGTAAGAGACCAGATGTGGGTCACTTTAGGATATTTGGTTCATCGGTATATTGCCATGTGACAAAGGATGCACAGAAGAATCTTGAGCTGACATTAGAGTTCGGGATATTCGTGGAGTACACTAATACACCTCACAACTATTGGGTGCACTTTCCTACCAGTCGAAGGACAAGTGGTTCGCAGAGATCTCAAGTTTGATGAGCAAAAGGCCATGCGAGTTTCCCTTGAGAGGGAGCTCCAACTACAGGCTGTGGAGGAACTATTGGTTCCTAAGGAGGAGGAGCCTTAGACTGATGTGGAGCAGTTGCATGCAAAGGTTCCAGGAGTGGAGACATCCACTCAAGCAGAGTCTTCCAAAGATGGACGGAAGCGCACAAGAGAAGCTGACAGATTGTTGGAGGATGCGAGAGAGAATGTGGGAGCACCATATTCTCAGTGAAGACAGAGGAGGTCACCTGAGAGGTACACTCGATACATGGCCCTTGCTGGGGAATGTGTTGAGACCGAGCCATCTTCCTTTTAGGAAGTAGTGCAGCAGCTGATTTGGGTTGATGCTATGGTGAAGGAGTATGACTCCATAGTTCGTAACAATGTTTGGGATGTGATTCCAAGACTGAAGAACAAGTCAGTTGTGAGTTCACGTTGGCTTTACAAGGTAAAGCAAGCTATTGATGGTAGTTTGGAGAAGCATAAGGCAATACTTGTTGTCCGTGGCTGTTACCGGGAATAGTGTCGACTCAGAGCTGCTATTCCCACTAAGACTGGTAGCTATCTTAGAAACAAACAAGTAAAGTCTACTTTCACTTTCCTTTATGAAAATAGATAAGAGTGGAATAAAGGAGACCAACCTTAGTCTTGCGCTTGGTTTCCTTGTTTGATTCCTCTCCTTCCTGATAGACCTTTGCCGCTTCTTCTTCATCTGCCCAGCTTCAAAGAGCACCTATGGAATCAAAGCAACATACTACTATTGAAGAACAGAGATCTATATTCATAAATAACACAGGACCAGATATGTGTTAACCATACAAATGCATATATAATGAAACATACAAGAATATGGAGGAAAACTTGAATAACTTTATTAAAATCAAGAGTAGCAAGAGGATTACAACCATATGTTCTGACCCAACATCATCCTCCAGCAAGAAATCCCTTCTTCACCTCAAGTAAAGCTTAGATCACCCAACACTATGAAGTTACACCAGAAAACCAACAACTTCTCTACAAGATACAAGATTCCAGCCTCTGGATCTCTGTGATAAGGGATCCATATATAGATGATTGTAGGGGGGTGAGTCATCTTCTGGGGTCTTTATTAGTGTCCTCTCTTTGATAGTTACTGATTCCACTTGGAGAATGATGATCTCTTACTCATCCCTGGTCGAAAACAGAGAGGCAAGTGTCAGAGGGGAAGCTTATGGAAGATTCCATGATCTTCCACCTCGCAAATTGTCCTTGCCATTTGTCCATTCCCAACCATCGCAACCTACAGAGGGGCCATTCAGTATGCATCGTACCTTGTACACTGGGAAGGTGATATGCATCGCACCGTCTTCACTGGGTATTCAGTATGGTCCAGTTTTGACCATTTCTGAGCAGCTTTTAGTGGAGAACTTCTGGGAGATGATGTAATTAGCTGACCTTGTTCCTTTAGGCAGTGAAGCAACACTTTTAGGGACTTAGGAGTCCTTAGTTTATGGACATTTATGATTGGGGTTGCAGTGCTCAAAAATGTCTATAACAAGACTGGTAGTTTAGGATTTACCATTCTAAGCTTGAGATCCATATATGATGTGAGGATGAGCTCAAGGGATAAGAGATAGGTCCATTATTGTAGGATCAGATAGGAATTGAGATCTTTATCCATGGTAAATAGTTAAAACCATCTTGTAAGCTTCTCAAAGAGGAAGCTTTAGAGATATTTTGTATTTTTCCCGAATTTCTAGAATCAAGGCACCTGTAAAAGGGAGCAACATGTGTTGACCAGTGTTGGTGTTTAAGTATGTAACATGCATTGAGTACAGGTGGCCAAGCATGCAAGGTGTGTTAGGGCTAAAAACAATGTTTTTGAACTAATTGTCCCAAAAACTCAGACTGTTTGGATAAGTGATGCTTAGGGCTTTGTGAAGGGATTATGACAAAGTGTTCAAGGATGTTGATCCAGTTTGCAGGCCTATTGAACAAATGTGACAAAATGACCTATAACAAATTAACCCCTAAAGTATAATGTCAGAAGCAGTGGCTGAGGATTGAATTGCCTTACCTTGTGACAAGGCCAAATAAAGAACAATTGGTCGAGATCATCATCTGTTACAATACATTTTTCATCATGATATCATTGTTGAGGGAGGCATACCCATGCTCATCTTATAAACCATATTACATGTACAAATATCAGAATGTATCATCAACTGATGACAGAGTGTGGACCCATGCTTGGATAATATTCTATATGATCATAACCATCATACTTTATGATCTAGTATGAATCCTGAAAACACAACTCGGATGGATGAAACTAGATCTGGGGTCTTCTATCTCATTCACTCGATCGTTGGATAGTACGAGTCTAACCATGTGATTAAATGAGTTGAAGTCTAACATGGTAGACACCATCTGATTACCGACCAATGGTATAAACCATTAATAGATACGAGATAAACCACCAATGATGATAATAGCTCTCAAGATACCACAATACAATCCATATGGTGTGAACACATGAGTTGAAGTCGAACACCACATAAAATATTCCGGTTGGAGGCCATTGATGTAAACTTGTCGTCGAAAGTGAGGAAACTTGCTATTGATGTATGAAAGCTCCAAGGTACCAAAGGGAGCTTCTAAGTCAACTTCCTATATAATGTGTTGATGTCGATAGGAAGTGACCTGTCATAGGAGGACCTTGATGTATCCTCCATCAACAACACAAAATGGGTATCAAGATTTGAGACAGAATGATGATGATGTGGAGCTAGTTCAGGAACGACATACATGAAATGAAGGCTTAGGAGTATCGTAGCAGATATCAATTGAGGGACTTCTCTTGAACATACCAACGACACTTTATGGAGTTGGAAGCATTGACTCAAAATTGATCATGGAGGCTTTTGATATGGTGTGATTAACCAAAGAGACAAGCAGACTTCCAACCCAACAGTCACGGAGATGAAGTGAAAGAGTATCATTTTTAAGAGTGACTTGCTGTCATTAATAAGTCAAATACCCTGTTTTACCAATTTTCCCAACGATTTCTGGTTAGTACCTCTTTATTTTTGACAAGCTTGAGGAGGATAACATATGCTTGATCTATAATTTCATCTTTCAAATGAATCCCTCTTAGTACTTTTAACGAACCCTGAGAATGAGTGTTTTAGTCCCGTCATGTTTGACAATTCCATCATTGTTTGATGTTTTTACAAGTCTAGTGAATGTGTAAATCTACTTCTTTTTCATGTTTAGAGAGTTTGAAAAAGAGGCGAAAAAGAAAACTCCAAAGGTTCCTATTCATAAAATTATCTCGACTCTAAAAAAAGAGAAAATGATACTCAGGAGAACCTCTTAGCCATGTTTGACTAAGGTATTCTTTTTTCTAAATAGTCTATCCTAGTCCAGGAAATGGTTGAACTTATACTGGATAGACGTCTTTTCATTTACTCTAATGCGTTCAAAAATACAACTGCTCAATAATCTTTTCATGTTTAGGGAGTCCGAAAAGCACTAAAAGAGGACTCCAGGGAGTTCCTTTTTCGTGGGTTTGCAGAACTTGAAAAAGTAATAAAAGTATGCTCCTTTGTCAAAATGACATATTTTCAAATCAAAGACGTCATTAAATCCTTCAAACAACCTTTAACCTGCTCAGAACATCATTAAAAGATTATAAATATATGCAATTATGGTAAAATTTGTCAAAATAATAAAAATATAATAAAATTGACCATAAATAGGCAAAACGTAAATTTATTTTTACTATTTTCATTTTTACCTCTTTTGAATGAGCTCTGAGTGCTTTTTGCCTCCAAACTTCCGCCGCTGATTCCAACCAATCTGATGGACCATTTCCAGTGTTGTCAGTTATAGGTAGGAGATCTTACCTTTCTCTTTCTCTTCACGGTTTCCATTTTTCGTTTCATGCAATTTCTTTGGAGCTTTAAGTGAATTTAGATTTTAGATCTGCGCCCTAGCTCCAATGCACCCTATCTGTGTCGAAAGGTGTGCTGGGCCAGATTAATGAACACTGGGAAGAGCGCTTCAGCACACCTTCCATGGAAGAGAGGGTGTGCTGCAGTGCTCTGTCCTCTTAAGGCAAGGTGCACTAGGCGCGTTTCAAAAAAGGGATTTGTGTTTTTCAATCAAATTTCTCTCAAATTTTTGCATGAGATTTCTCCTAATTATTCTTCTTATGATATTGCAACTTTCTACCTGAGAAAAATGGATTTGATTTGGAGAGAAAGAGAACATGAGTCACATGACTTAGTTGTTGCCTATTATCTGACAACTATTTAGGCTTTGAGAAATTGTGGACTTCTCAAGTTCTTTTGGCTTCCTAGAATGAGGGCCCAACTCGAATTATTGGAATATCTAGTCAAGGCATAGGATATTTAGGCACAATGTTTCAGGCTTGGAGCACATATGCTTAGTATATTGGTGGAGGACATTTAGTTTTTGACAATTTTATTGAGGAGGGGAGCTCCTATCTCATTATCTGGCACAAGAAGGGGTGGTGAGATTGTCAAATATTATATTGTTGCACATTGTAGACTTCATTCCTAGCCAACAAAAGATGGGAAAATAGGGATTAAGGATGTGGTCTGAATGCCTCTCAGGACATAATTTTGATTATCACTAGATTGGCTGGCAGTGCTACTCTTCATTTGGCTAACAATTCCCAAATGCAATATGCATTAGAATACATATAACCGACCATGTTCAATTGGAGTGAGGGGGTGTTAGCGAATATTAAGAACAACTCAATAGGGAAAAAGATAGGAGATTGAAGAACTTCAGATCTGGTTCCATCCTGATATCATTTTCTCTAGAGAGAATTCCATTACTCTGTCCTCAACATATTGCACTTGAGCTTCCGAATCCTAGGGCTCCATAGATGAGGCAATGGGTAGACCTCATGTCTCGTAATGCGGGTCCTTCTTCTATGAGTTTCACACCCACTTTCTTTCAATGGTTGTGAATGCAATTTATTATGATCGATGACTACCCATATGTCGAAGCAGACTTTTGAGGAGACCCAGAGCTCATTTTACCTAAAGGTGAGCAATGGGGTGACATAGGTAAAACAAAACCATTTTGAAAGTTTTTTATTTCTTGGGTTTTACAATTTTTGTTGTTGTTTTAATGCATCAGAGACTAACAATTAATTCCACATGTAGATGTCGGACCTGTTGAATCAGTGGGAGCATCCTATGTTCAACGACGAGGAGAGTCACTACTTGAATAGATTGGAGCACATGTAGCTATAGGAGTAGAGGAGGAGATGCAGGATCTCAACATAGTTGAGACTCTTGCAGAGTTTGAGGACCACGTTGAGGGATTGACCCATAGCATACCAGAGATTAGGGTCAATGAGATCCCTATGAGACTGCAACGATACACCATTGGAATGCCAAACCGCATTAGTCAATTGTTGCGCAAGGTTGCTTGTGCAGTTGTCTGTTACCATGATCACCATCGGGACTAGTCTACTAGGAGGCCTTAAAGCCATATTTTGACTAAATGTATTTTGTTTGATATGATAGGCCGTATGGCCATATGTGTGTCAAACACAAGTTTTTGTAAAACCAAACTTTATATACAGTTATCTATCTATCAATGTTTTTTATTTGCTCTATTATCTTGTTCAATATGTGATGTGGATTGAATTTTATTTACATGTGTCACAAATGTCTCTAAAACATGATTCACTAATGCATCAGTCAATGTGTTTAGACTTCTAGGAATATGTTAATGTTGGATGTAATAAAATTGTCTTTCCATAAGGCAAACCCTTAAAAATATGCGTAGCATAGTTGGACTTCGTACTGAATAGAAGTTGGTCAAGTGTAGTGCTACAAGTTGTGAGTCAAGTCTCACTACTCTACGACGAATGCCATGAGAAATAACATCAGATAGAAGTTCGATCACTATGATATACTCAACAATATTATTGGTTGAGCTACCAATACAGATCCCCTGTAAGCTCACTAACTCTCCATTAGGAGCATAAATAGCCCATGCTATGGAGGAAGGATTCTAAGTGCTACAATTAGCGTCATCAACATAACCAACATATGGTTGAGGGAACACCGACATCTACAAACCAAATGTAAAGGGAGATTAACATAGATAGTAGGAAACTTTGAAGGGAACACACTGCAAACACACTTAACACACCTATAAACAGTGTGTACATAGTGACCATGCAAAGATGACCTAAGCATAGTAATTTTTGAGGTACAACTCATTTCTGGGTTGCGCTAAAGAGATTCCATCAAAATCAATAAGCCCATAATCCCCTTTCATAAGAACACGTTTAACCTTTGGTCATGCTTTTTGATCGAAAGTTTTAGCCTCCATAGGTATCTTGTTGCTTCTTGATTGGAGGTTATACATTCCATGGATATCTTGTTCTTGTCATTCAATGTATCAATGTGAGATCTTCCATTTAAACTCAAAATCCCTTTTCAACATTACACATTTCTCTCATTTGGAGAGAAATTTTGTGCTATAAGTGGGAGTGTTATAAGTGGGAGTGTTAGTGTTAATTTTCTATCATGCCAACTAATATTAATTATAAACTCACATATACATCCCCATCTACCAAACTGCAACAAACTAATTAAAATCCAGCCCAGAATTCTACACATATTGGCGCTAATGATCAATATTAATGCAATCTAACACCAGTAGTTTTCAAAATTGTTGGAAGCAATTATTCCTGACTACGATTGTTTGGTCACTTGATTGTTGTTTTTATTGATATGAAGGATAATGATTCTTCACCTTAACAAGCGGTTTAAGTGTGATATCAAAGCTGGTCGAAACAATTATTCCAGAAATTGATTTTTATGCGCGTTCCTTTCATAGAGGAATATTTGGATGCTTTTTGGGCGAGTTCATGCGTCGAAGGTGCTCTCCACGACCATAACTTTGGTTTATTATTCTATCAATGATTAGGACGTCTCCTGTTTTATAACAATTTGTTTCGTAGGCGAAATATCCACCATTTTGACGGGAAGGATTTCGCATCATGTGACGATGCTGTACGTTTAGCCAGCCGTTGAATTTTGAACCATAAAATAATTTACTTAATTCCATACCATTGCAATCAATGTTTGCTAATTCACTGCATGTGAAAGACGAAGTTCGGTCATAGCAATCTCACACAGTTGACATTTTACTTAGCATAGCACGTTGAGCATTTCATGTTACTGTGTGAATAAGTTAGTCGTTCACAGTGAAGTACACTGGAATTACTGGAAGATAAAAAGTGTCAAAATGCTTTTTCAATTATTGTTGGTAGATAAAATTTGTTACACAGTGCAATCATTATTAAATGAATAAGAGACGGGCATGACTAAATAACTACAGATTTTGAGCCACTGTTGTGGTCAATCCAAAACCGAAGGGAAAGAGGGGATCATAGTGCTTGTCCCCAACATTCATAGGCAGTTGACCAACACTCTTGAACCATGTCCTTGGAAGTTTCCCATGGAAGCCATAATCTCCGAAAATCACATCTGTTACACCTTGGCCTTCAGTACCAGGAAGCCACGCCGCAACAAAAGCATCAACCAATGGAAGATAAGGTGTAATAACAAGTGGCCTTCCAGATATCAAGATTACAAGGCATTTCACAGAGCCACATACATTCTTAATCGTATCACCTCCGCCCAAGGGAATGGTCAAATTAAGATTATCCCCACCCGTTTCTGCATAAGGTGCCTCACCCACGACCACAATGGCATATGTAAACCCTTGTCGTTTGACATATTTTGCATCTGGATTTTCCTCATAAACGATCTTTGTAGAGGGGCTAACGGCAGATTTGATTGCTTCAAGAATTGTAGTTCCTGCATAACCAGAAAAAAATCAATAAAGGTCAACTGAATTACTGGATCTTATTGTGCTAATCTATAATAAATAATAACAGGCCTAACATAAATCTAATACAAATTGGAACTTACCTTTGGTTATGTTTCCACTTGATCCTTGCCATGTTATTGTCCATCCGCCACACTGATAACCCAAGTTGTCAGGATGAGTCCCTGCAACAAGAATCTTAGGAGCATTCTTATCCAAAGGAAGCAAAGGCTTGCTGTCTGACTTTCCATTTTTCAACAAGACCAGAGATTTCCTAACAGCTTCTCTTGCTAACTCCCTGTGCGCCTGTTATTGCAAAATTGACTGTTAAATGGCATGAAAACAGTGCATTGCAAGGCAAGTTCCAAATTCCTTCTAGCGTTGTCCATATGAAAGCTATGGAATACCGTAATTAAAATTTCTATTCAGCCTAAATTTTGTTAAAGTTTCGGTACAAAAAATATTGAAAACCAAAATTCAACAGAATTGATGAAGAGACAGAACATATGGTGTCTGTTGCTGTGGAAAATACAGCTTTACAGACAGGTAAAATGCTGGGATCTATTTATGAGAAAAACATTATAGACAAATATATAACAACAGTGGTCTTAACCATTTATTATGATAAACTGCCAATGACACACTTACCTTGCTGCCAAGTTGGTTGGCCAGGCTCGGATTGGCCATAGGATGTTCAAAGAGTCCCATGGTGAATTTTACTCTCAGAATTCTTCGAACTGCATCATTTATTCTTGCCATTGAGATCAAACCACTCTTGACTTGCGAAGTCAGATTGCCAATAAAGTCTGTGAAATCGTAAGGAACCATCACCTATTGAGCAGATTGCCAATAGAGAAAATCAGGCTTGAATCTCATTTAATAGGATATATGAAGCAGAAATAAACGAGGGATACTGAAAATTCAGAAATGCTATCTAGAATGAGAGACAAATATGCTACCATGTCAATCCCTGCACCGACACCATCAAAGACTGACAAAGAGTAATTAGCACCAGGTGGGCTAGTTATTTGGTCGATACCTTCCCAATCTGAAATAACAAAGCCCTGTGACCAATAAAAGAAGGCATCATAGTAAAATAAGTTGAACGTTTTATAAAACATACATTTTTGAAAAGGTACAACACAAAAGAAAGGCTGATCATAAAAGTACCTAGTAATAATACCTTGAAGCCAAGTTGCTTCTTTAGAACTCGAGAAATGAGAAAATGGTTAGCGTGCATCTTCACTCCATTCCAACTGGAATAGGAAATCATGATTGTGGAGACTCCTTTGGCAATGGCATCAAAATAGGGGGCCATATGGATTTTTAGTAATCCTTTATAACTGATAACAGTGTTGTTCCCATTGATACCATTGGTTGTTCCGCCATCACCCACAAAGTGCTTAGCACAAGCTGCAACATTTGACCTGAGAGACATCAATATATCACCAACTTCATAATTGATTGATCAAAGAAATGCATGTTCTATGGGAAAAGCCGAATGAATAAAACGCAAGGTTTGTAACTTACTTTCCAGCAATAAAAGGAATCCCCCTTTTATATTTGGCAGGAGGCTGCCCCTGCAGACCCAAGATAATCTGTGTCATTGCCTTGACAACACTTGGATCCTCGCTGTAGCTCTCATAGCAGCGCCCCCATCGGGGATCTCTGCAAACCTGGTCATGTCAAACAAAACTCTCTAAACAATCCAAACTTCACTTTCATTTTGATTAATAAACTTTCATCGAGCAAACTCAATGTAAGATTCTTACAGCAACACATGGAGCAAATGTGTATTGAATGCCAGTAGCTCTAATTTCCAGAGCTGTGGCAGCACCAATTCTTCTAGCCAAATCAGGATCTCTGCATCAATAAAACATTCATTCAAGTTGCAAGTGATACTTCATAAATGACTTCAAGAGAAGAGTTGATAGTCTACTTGCCTGGTAGCTCCAAGCCCAATATTGTGAGGGAAGATGGTAGCCCCATAGGCATTGTTGTGGCCATGCAGAGCATCAATACCATAAATCATAGGGATCTGAAGACGAGTAGACATGGCACCCTTCTGGAGCCCGTCCACCAAGTTGATCCATGTAGCCGGAGATGCCTTAGGTCCAGGCACGCTACCTCCTCCGCTAACTACACTCCCTGCATTACAACAATATCATCTCACCATCAACAACAAACCAACCAAGACAATTTTGACCTTCCATCTTTATATCTTCAATGATAATTCGAACATGTTAAAACGTTATAATCTATGAAATAGAAGAAGAGAACAAATTTGAGATGAATGCATGGTGTGTTACCAATGTAATATTTTTTCATAACATCTGCAGTGGCGACTGATCTTTCAATCTGGGTCATCTGTCCGATCTTCTCTTTCAGAGTCATCCGCACCAGCAAATCCTCCACACGAGTATTGATGGGCTGAGATGGGTCCTTGTATTTAACATACTCAGTGGCCTCTGCACATCTGCATAAAACCACAACAACCAGCAACAAACACCATCCTGAACCCATTTTGTTGGCCATCAACAAAGAAGATCTCTCCACTCCGATCTGCTCAGATGAAGATTCAAGAAAGGCCACCGGAGCATAAAAAGAGAAGAAACGAAGCATAAGCATAAGTTGCGTGTCAACAATGTGGAAAAAAATAAAAAATTAATTAAATAAACCCCACGATTGCGGAGCTGAGAAAGGATTTCCAACATTATTAATGCAGGATAGCCGGATTCGAGGGAATCGGTATTGCATAAGGTTTGGCAGTAGTCTATAATGCGACTTTTTGAAAGCTTTTCTGGCGGATTTTTCCGGTCAAAATCTGGCAGCAATTTATTGGAATCCCATGTTTGATAGCTAGTTTCTGCACAATCAATGGCTCCCAGGGGTTTTTCAGGGCGCTGAATCCAAATATGCAGTTAAAAAACCATTTTAACTGCTAAAAAATCAAGATTTAACCTCATTTCTTCCGCCGGATTCCGTCACCGGAATCTCCAAAAAGTCGCATTATAGACAACTCCATAAGTTTGTTATGGATGTCCATTTTGGAGAAAATACGTCGCTTGTCACGCAAATTATGTGATCAGACAGCAGGACTTTGTAATAAAGCTATTGGACGATAGATGGGAATCTGATGGATGAAAAGCACACGGATCTAACAACGTTGACTGTTCAGAGGAGCACGCGTTTTATCGAAAACGTTACTCATCTTCCGGGCTTGACCTTTGCTGGGGAGAGGAGGTTTTGTCTTTTCGAAAAGGACAGCTCTTTATTTCCAAAATCAACTGAAAATGATAGAGATGTTTCAATGACGTAAATGTAATGTATATTTAATTTAATCTTTTCCTGGAGAAAGTTCGACCACAATTTACAACTAATCAGTACTGATTCTCTAACTCTCGGTCAATGCTTCGTTTAATTAATAAAATAAAACGATCCTTTTCCAAGTTGTTTTCTTGGTGGTCTCAATTTGTCTGTTCTAGTTGGAGTTGTTTAATTTTAAAAATGGATGGATTAAGAAATTTTCAATGTGCTGAAATTATTTATGTATTTAAAAGTAATATTTTAAATAATAAAATAATTATATATTTTATTTAAAATTGTATAGTCGGATTTATGTAAAAAAAAATATTTTATTTATTTAGACTATATTATTGGTCAGAATTATTTATTCAAAATTGTATAGTCGGATTCATGTAAAAAAAATTATTTTATTTATTTAGACCATATTATTGGTCAAAATTTATTTTATTTACTCATTTCAACATTTTTTCTATATTCCACTTGTGCAATGTACAAATCAGCAACAATTGTATAAACTTTATCAAAATTAGTCACAATAGCCACCAATTTCGAATTAATCACCTCTAAGACTATCTCAATTACCTATTTAACCAAATCCAAATCTTAATATGCCTAACCACCTAAAATAATTGAATTAGACAAATTAACCAAACCATTTGTTTGTACTAATAAATACAGTGAAACTCAAACTTACCTAGTTGCTAGGATAAATTACCAAGACACTGATGTAAGATTGGGATTTTTTTAGATAATATAAAACTACCCTGAATGAAATAAATAAGCAATTTAAAAAACAACAATCTAAAAATTAAAAAAAAAAATAATAATTACTTACACATAAGGTCATAGATGAATGACTTACTTAACACAATTGAATCCCCAAAAAAATGGTCATAGATGAATGACTTACTTAATGCAGTTGAATCCCTAAAAAAATGATATCTAACATAATGCACTGTGAAAACCCCTCAATACTTAAATACAAGAGTGAATGGAGCTCTACTTGAATGGTTCATGAGGCACAATACTTGCTAAGGTTTTGCAAATGGGGTCGCAAGCTAAGTGGGCTTGATTGTGGGGAAAACTCCATAGTTAAGCGCGCTTGAGCCGTAGCCAATCTAGGATGGGTGACCTCCCGGGAAGTCTTTGTTACTGGGTGCAACCCCCAGAAGTGATGATTGACGCTATGTGATTCATTTCAATAGTTTCAATCTGGACTTTTCAAAAATCATGAGTAATTAGTCAGTTAGGACTACCTCTCATGAAAATGGTCATAGATGGCTCACACCTGAGGCAATGGCTGCTAAGTGGACTATTCAAATTCATGAGTAATTAGTTAGTTACAACTACCTCTCATGAAAATGGTCTAACTTACTTAACACAATTGAATCCCCCAAAAAAAAGATATCTAATATAATTAACGTAGTTGAATCTAAAAAAAAATGATATCTAATATAATGCACTATGTAAACCCCTCAATACCTAAATACAAAAGAGTGAAGGGAGATCTACTTGAATGGTTCATGTGGCACAATACTTGCTAAGGTTTTGCAAGCTAAGTGGGTTTGATTGTGTGGAAAACTCCACAGTTAAGCGTGCTTGAGCCAGAGGCGATCTGGGATGGGTGACGTCTCGGGAAGTCCTTGTTACCGGGTGCAAGCCCCGGAAGTGATGATTGACGCTATGTGATTCATTTCACTAGTTTCAATCCCACTTCTTCACCCCTGTGAGCATCACCCGATGCAATGAGATTTAAAAAAATCATGTGTGAAAATTCCACTGATCCTAACAATTAAATATATTTCCATAAAATCTTGTAAGTGTGTATAAGAAAAACATTTATTCCAAATGCCTTAATTGATTTAGAAGCAACCATTAATATAATCATGAATGGAATTATCATGAGTTTGAATGTTCAAAATTTCAAGAGGCAAACTTCAATTGTTTCACAAATGGTTGTAGATCAATCATGAAACCTAAAGGAATTTTGGAAGATATCATTGCCACATTGAATTCTTGGAATATCTCATTAATTTTATCATTTCACATACTAAAATTAGTATTGTGGTTGGTGATCGCAGATGTCTACCTACAATTGTTGTTCTTGAAACATGAATATTTCTTAAAGAAAATGATCCAGGTGGCTCTAGACACATGTAGAAGTCTAAGAGGACTTAGGAAGGGTCAAAAATAAAAAAAATGTGCCCGGTCCTTTCCGTTTGTAAATAGGTGGCAATGATGTCTTAAGCGTTATGACAATGATTGTTTAACGCTCAGTAGGAAGATGAAGGGACAGCGCCGGGAGCTAGAGAGCCCGAAAAGGGAGACGAACAGATAAGTGATGATAGGCTTAAAATCCATCACATGGCAGGATAGAGGACAAAGTTTTTCAGAGAGAAGTTGTTGCTCAGAGATAAAGAGTCAGAGAAAACGCAACTACGAACAGTTGATCAGAGGTACTAAGAGGGAGAGTATGTGTGCTCTTTAAAATCGAGGTTTTCGAGTGAAATCTCTATGTAATATCACTGTTGTTGTGTTTTGGCTCTGATTGAGCTCACACTTATAAACTCTATTCTTGAAGACATAATATAGAGGTCGACATTGAAAGCTGGACCAGGAGACGTAGCTAGGAAGTCTGGTGAACTCCTTGATTATTTGTTTTGTTGATGTGTGTGTTTATTATGTTCATTGTCTATATTATTCACAATCTTTTCAATCCGTTGCACTAAATAATATAGTCATTCTTGCACATTTGTCTGTAATACCTTAATATTGATTTAAGATCTCATTTTCAGATCACTTAGGTGACTGGGTAGGCTTAAGGAGACAACAATTTGGACAAAATCTGACCACTGGATTCTGGCCAACCTGGGCCAAATTTTGGGAGAAATTGTTGAGCGAATAAAAGCACTCGTATGGTCAATTTTCAAATTTTCCAAAAAAAGACCAATTTATTTTTTATAACAAGAAATTAAAAATATATATATATCTAAAGTGGTGGCGGGCCATGATCCTCACCACCCACATCACAGCCAACCCACCATATTTATTATATGTGTTGTTAATCAAATGTGACGTTGGCGGGGATTGAACCCGCCTGCCCACATGGGCCGACCCCATAATACAACCATCCCTCATTAATATGCCAACCACACAACAACACATAAAACAGTTCCACGTATTCATTGTAACACCATAACCGAGGGTTAAAAATACATAACACGCATAAGTTTGGAGGGGTCAGGATTTGATCCTTGACCTTTACGCGCCTAATATACCCGACTAACCATCATGCCAACGACTTCATGTGGTAAAGTTCGCCCATAAATGATATATATAAACCTTTGTTTTCCAGAGTGCGCCCAGGGGGAGGAAGGAAGAATACGACACGATTTTTGGGACATGTATTTTTTTATTAATTTTTGTAATGTGGAACCATGATCCTGGAGAAACACAGGTGGAACTATGATTGAGCCAAATTTTCAGGAGGGCAAAATTTTGCCAGTGTCCAAATTGGACAAATTTTATGTCGATCTTACACTTCTCAGCGACACAAACCTAATGGCATAGTCAAAATTTTTATCTGAGCAACATATATTTAGATGACCCGGAGGAGGGAATCTTTGAGGAATCTAAGGAGAATCTAAAAGATTCCTTAAGCCCTAGATTTTCACTTTTTTAGAATTTAGAAATTTGACAGACGATTTTACCCTATTTGACGCCACAAATCTAATGGTGCATTCATATTTTCCATTTGATCATTTCATTTTTCGGCCACTTTTCAAAGTGGAGTGCAGGTGTCAGCGTTCATGTGCGAGCAATCATTTCCATGCGATTCGATGCCATGAGATTGATGGTATGACCAACTTCAGCAGTTTGACATCCTTTTCTTTAGATGGCCCTAAGATGTGAGGTATATGCAGTATGTTCATGTACTTCATTTTGCTATGAGATGCATTGTGCTACATAGATACCTGCTTGATGTTTGATGTGGGATCTTGTTTTCTTACTTGTTTCATGATTCCTGCTTGATGTGATGCAGAATCATCTGTGGGATGTACTTGTTGTCATGATTCATCATGTTTTGTTTGAGATCCCTTTGTTGTTATGTTGATGGGATACTCATGTGTTGCCATGTATGTTTGCATTGAGATCCCTTTTACACCATGTTGGCGAGATGCTCATTATCACCATGCATGAGTTTAGGTCATACTGATAGGAGTACTTTTTGAATGAGAGTTCCTACACCGAAACATATCTTGGATCCACTCTTGCATGAGGGAATTTTCCTTGTATGATAACGACATCACCACCTATGTACATCATCACTATTGATAGCACTTAATGCAACAACCTACACCATCTTGACACTGGGGCCTGGAGACGTAGTCCCCCCTAGACGAACTCCGTTATCAACGTCTTGTTATTTTATGTTGTTGATGATTGTTATGTTCCTTCTTCGTTACAACATGCATATATGTTCAATTATGCTATTTTTAATGCAATTCTAATCACATCACGAAAGTAAAAGATCTAGGTTAAATCCAAGAGTTGAGTCAACTCGAATAAGAAAATCAATAATAATAAAAAATAGTTTGTATCCTCGAGCAGAGTCTCTCATAGACATAGAGAAACTGTTTTTATGGATTCCTCTAGATAATGGAAGTAATTATTATAATGAATTAATCACTCTAGATTGAGCATTAATTTTGAAAAAACTAATTCATGACAAAATGATCTCAAATTTCATGCAAGATATTTATCCTTCAACAATTAAAATTAGAGGATTTTGCAATCAAGATGACAGTGAGAAAGAAAGTCAATTTTTATGATTCATTTTTACATTCTCTTGAACATAAAATCCAAAACTAATACCTAGAGTAGTACTTTGTTGAGGAATCCCTAAATCATGGAATTAAAATTGTTGAAAATTTTCTAGGAAAATCATTAAATATCAACATTCAATTGCAACCATTTCAACATCAACAATTGTAGGAGTTGTTGTAGACATATTTTTCAACATCTGCTTAGAGATATAAAGATATGTTAAGAATAGATCTATCAATTTTTATGCATAAAATCTATATCCTACTTGGAATAGTTCCTAATCCTTATGGTCTAAAAAAGAACTACATTTCTTTTTTTGAAAATTGGTTTCATTTACCCTACCTCTAATACTCAATGGGTTTCATCACTTATCTTGATTCCAAACAAAGGGGATAAGTGAAGAATTTGTGTAGATTATTATGGAATTGAACAAAATCACTAGAAATAATCATTTTTATTTTATCATTCATTGATCAAGTTTTGATTTTGGTTTTATTGCCATGAAAGAAATATTTTTCTTTCTTAGATTGTTTTAATGGGAAGTATTAGGATTAAATTTTATTTACCTATTCTTCGGGGGTTTTCCTATATATTTTTACTATTTGATTATTCAATGTACCCACAATATTCCAAAGAGCTATCTTAAGCATATTTTCTAATTTGATCCTAGAATCTATTGAAGTTTTCATGGATGATTTCACAACTTTTGGACATGAGTTTAATGAATCTTTACATAAAGTAGAAAACATTCTTCAAAAATGTGCGGAACACTTTCTTTCATTGAGTATTGAAAAATGTGTTTTAATGATGATTGAAGGAGTTGTGATAGGACATCATGTTTCAACACAACGTAATTCAAGTGAATCTTGCAAAAAATCAATTTTAAATAGAAAGTTTCTTGTACCAACAAAACAAAGAGATGTGAGAGGTTTCTTAGGCTATTATTGAAGGTTTATTAAAAAATTTATAGAATAGCATGTCCATTATTTATATTGCTTTCCAAAGATGTAGAATGCATTTTGAAAGTAACTTGTAAAAAATAAATTTGAAACTTTAAAGGAAAAATTAACAACTACCCCTATTTTATAGGGATCAAATTGGAATTTTCCATTTCATATTTATTTTGATGATCCTAATAAAAGTTTGGGTGTTGTTTCACGACAATGAGAGAACCTAGCAATCCATGCAATATATTGTTTTAGGGAAAATATTGTGAATGCATAGCTAATTATATTGATACTATTTTTATTTATTTTTGTAGTTGATGATGTCATAAATAAATTCCCACAATATATCGTTGGGTACCCTACATTCATTCATATGAATCATTCAACTACTAAATATTTAATGAATAAACGGGTTATTAATGGTAGAATAATTTAATGATTTTTGCTTCTTCAAGAATGTGATATTAATGTACATGATAAACTTGATTGTAATAATGTAATTGCATATTTTATTTCAAGAATCACTAATGACAAGGTGGATGAACCCTTGAATGTCTCCTTTCTAGATGAATCTATATTTTTAATTTCAATAATTACACCTAGGTTTACAGATATTACAAACTATTTGGTTACAAACAAGTCACCTCAACAATTTCCGTACCGAGAAAAGTATGCTTTAATTTAGAGAAGTGCACCATTTGCATAGATAAAAGACCATTTCTTCAAGTTAGGACTACATCAAGGTATCCATGTACGTATCAAAGAATATGAAGTATATGACATCTTGAAGGCTTGTCATGATGATACATGCAATGGAAATTGATCCATGTGGATATTGATGGTCACCCACCTATTACACATGGCTCACAACATAGTTTACTATTTTGTAGCACAATTCCCTATTTTGGCAGTTTTCTATGTTTGGTAGTTTTCATGTCCTAAATTTCTAGAGTCTTTTTCAGGCCCTAAATGATGTTTTTTAGGGAAACAGGCTAATGGTAGTCATAAATTGTACTCCTAGAATAAACATTTCCAAAGGGCTATCGTGCATGTCAAACAAATATCATATACCAAAGTTCTGACCTCAGGAAGTTGACATACCAACTTACCCCATTGAGGCCCATAATCCTTTGGCGCTTCATCTCTTAGGGTTAGGTTTTTTTATGTTTACATATTTTTTATTGATTCTTCATGATAAAAAGACCTCAAAGGCTCACTATATTACAACTCAAGAAGGTGCATATAGGTCACATCTCTTCTCAGAGATAAGCTACCACCATTCAAGCAAGTTTCTACTATCTACAATTTTTAGCATTTTCCATTATTTAATTGAAGTCAAGTTCTATTGTATCTTTGTGTTTTTGGTTAGTAATATGTATTTCATTTCATTCCCTTCATAAACTCAAATTAGTGGTATCAAAGAATTATGCTCTTTCTCTATTTTTTTTATGCTTGTCCCCAACAAGGTTGGGGTATAAGGAGATAGGACTCAAACTGCTTGAGCCCTTACAAGATCATCCTCCCCGACCTCAACAACCTCCCATGATGGAAGAATAGAAAAATGAGGGAGAAAGATATCCTATTAAACTATTGCTCGAAGAAGCTCTCGAGTGACAAAGGAACAATATGATGGATAACTTTTCCCATATCCTTCAGTAGATGTCAATAGGTGATGCATCTTCATTAAGTGGTCACTTTGGAGGCACCATCCCATTTAAGGTACATGTTAATTTTGATAGTCCCATTTTGGAGGTTAGATAGAAACATATATTTTAGAAAAATGGTTAAATCTGTTAGACGAGTATTTTTCTATCCACAAAATTTCCAAGAGAGAAAAGGTTACGTTTGCACTCATTAAGGTTGCTCCCCATGTCAAGGATTGGTGGAAAACTTACTATCAACAAAGGGCCATTGAGGAATCCCCACTATTTGGAGTCACACATACTTGGGAATCTTTTAGAGATGTTGTTGAGGAAAAATATTACCTTATTGGAAGCTATGAAGACCAGTACATGAGATGAACCACACTATGGAAGGAAAGGGACAAAGCAGTGTCAAAGTTCACAAACATCTTTCATACTCAACCTCATATGCACCACTACCCAATGGATCAATCTATAATTTTTCTCTCCTAGAGAATGAGGAAATTAAGTGATAGATTCAACAACTACTCCAAAAAGGGCACATCTGATTGATTTCCTCACCTTATGGAAGCCCAATTGTACTTGTGTAGAAGAAGTATGGGACCCGGAAACTATTCATTGATTATTGGGCCCTAAACAAAGTCAGTCAGGAATTGGTAACCGATTCCCTAGATTGACGACCTTCTTGACTAGCTTAAGAGGGGAAGTATTTTAGTAAGATTGATTTGTAAAGTATATATTTGATGTTGGAAAGTATATCATGTCCAGCACTACTTGCGCCACTTCCAAACCAACCATTAAGAAGAAAATCCTATACAGACCTCTGCCTACTCCTAGCCGACCTTGGCCTTCCTACTACCAAGCATGCTAATGGTTGTGTGTTTGTGGTCATTGATATATTTTCCAAGATGGCGATTCTGATTGCCTGCAAGAATAATATCACAACAAAAGCCATTGCCAAGATTTACTTCAAATAGATATGGATACATTTTAGGATCCCATACACAATCATATTAGTTCAGGATAGCAGGTTTTTAAGCACATTAAATTTGAGCCTCAAGCCATTGTTGGACACCCAAATCACCAAATAGACTACCTTCTACCCCTAGATTGATGGTCAAACACAGGTAATCAACAAGATGATAGTGCACATTTGTGCATGTACAACTCCAAGAATCCACGCACACCCTCCCTTATATTCAACACAACTACAATAAATCTCTCCATAGCTCAAATTTCCACAACCTCTTTCAATTGGGCATGGGATTTAAACCATTGGGTCCCATCGATGTCGCACTTCCCTTTGCAACTACATAGGATGAATTTGCACATGTTCAATTTGAAGCCAAAAATTCTACCAGAATTATTGAGAAAACTCAACATATTTGCCAATAGGTCTATGATATTTAGGAAAAATCAAATTTTAAGAAAATAACTCCATGATCAACATCGGGTGCCACATAAGTTTAAGACAAGAGTCAAAGTTTGGTTTCAATTGTAGAAGGAACACCAAGTAGGGTCTTGTTGTAGCAGCTACAACCACCCTCCAAAAATTTTCCTTAACTTTGTTTTGGAGCCTCCCTACCAACCTTTCATAGCAACATGACTTGCCTTGTCAAGTACACAAGCTTCAATGATTTTCTTGCAGAATGACAACCTGTCCATCAAACCTTGTTGCATCCTCCTCATAGGATGTTTCTTTGGACTTGGTCTAGTTGCAGGCTGAAAAAATCCCTCAAGAAATTGCACAATTCTGGAGGGGAACCAGCCTTCCCTCCATAAATTGTACAATTCTGTCTGGCAGCCTGCTGGGCTCCAGAATTGGAAAATTTGCCTATCACTGTTCATTGGAAAAATTGCGAAATTCCTCCCAGCAAGACTACTCAACCTAGAAATTACGCAATTCTGGGTAGCAGTTAGTTGGTCTTCCCAAAAATTGTGCAATCCCTAGGCTGGCTCCCTCCCAGAAATGCGCATTTTCCCCCTCAGCTGAGCAGACTATTGCATGTGCAGTTGGGTTGACCAGTTCCCTTCAGGATTGAGCAAACCTAATTAGCATGCATGACCTGCTTCTCCCAAGGCAACATGTAAAGGAATCCCTTGATTTAGGGATCTATTTTTAGCAGCTAAAGGTTACATGCAAGGATCAATTTAGAAACCTCCTACCAAGTGTCGCTTTTCTTAGATTTGTGGCATGCGGGTCACAACATCGATTTTATCAAAAATCATCAACCAGATGCTACAGATCTCATTCCTCACATCAACCTTGTAGCTCTGACATCCCACATTGCATCTAGGATTCATTGGCACATTCAACTCAGATGTCTTGGGGTAAGCCTACCTTTAATGTATTACATTTCATTTCTGTTGCTTTTTGTGTTTCGCTTTGTGTGAATGTTGTCGACTTGATTTCAGTGAGCGCTTACTGTCGTTTTGATGTATGTTAACTTGTAGAAGAACCATTTTAGTTTTCGCTCGCATCTCACTACTGTCACATGCATGACACTGTTTTGCATGAATGATTGTCGTTGTGGTGACTCGCTTCACACACATGTATGCTTTCCCATTTTCTGAATCCTACACTTGCTTTTTACATGAATGATTATTCACTCTTATTTGCACTCATCTCATCTCACCATGCATTCAGACTTCTCATGTTTTCAGTCGCCCATCAAACGGTCTAGGCTGCCTTGGCCTAGACCATGCCTTGCCCGGCTAGCATTATGCATTTCTAGAAGCGAAGGCTCTGCCTTCCCTCCATAAATTGTGCAAGTTTGGTCCAACACTAACCTCTAGGCTTGCATTATGCAATTCTTGGAGGCAGTGTCCTACTGGCCCTAGAAACTGTGCAATGCATTTTGCTGGTTGTATGTCACTGCTAACTAAAATTGCGCATTGCACAATTTTAACCCTCAATAGGCTAGGCTAGACTGTGCATTGCACAGTTCCAGTAGTCAGTCGGCCTCTTGACAGGCCAGACTATGCCTTGCTTAGTTTTGGTAGTCAGTCTCCCGACCTCCCAATGGAAATTGTGCAACCTTCATGATCAGTCACGCAGGTATGTTGCAAGTCAGTTCTCAAGTTCATTTTGGTTTTCGATTGACAAATTGCTTTCCATAAGTGTTTCCATGTCTCTAGGTGTTGCAGGTGTTCATCTGCCTCTCAACAGCATAGGTACAATGGTTTCCAGGAGAGCAGAGTTGAAGACACTGTTCATAGCACACTTGGGGATGCAGTCAATCAAGTGTCTATGAACTTTCCTACCCACGAAGACATCAAGTTGTTCGTAGAAAAGGACATCAAGATATGATAGAAACAACATCACAACAAGCAACACCATCAACAAAAGTTGAAGGTAGCATACCAGATGCAATGAACGTAAGAGGAAGGTTGTTGACAACACATAGGCAGAACAAAGTTGCAAGCTCAAGCACATCCACTTGTGATGAAAGAAACTTTGGAGACTCGAGCTATGAGGTGACATCATGACATAAAGATCATTCGAAGGTATAGAACGAAATAGAGAAGGAGTTGCATGTGCTAAAGCAGTAACTCAAGGAATAACATGAGCTGCATAGATGAGAGAATAAGCTACAACAGGAAGAGGTACAATAGGGGGCACAACATGCATTCATGGATGAAACTTCACACGTACAGTTTATAGATCTATCCCAGCAGCTGGCACAAAGCAGACAAGGTGAGCAGTGTTGTTGATCGCATGCAAGGGTATTTAGCAACGTTCATGTCATTGTGTGCACACATATGATCCCACCCATTTGGCACACTCACCGAGGCGAAGACAAGAAGCAAGTCCAACTGGAGCTGAACATGTATTTTGACAAGTCTATGTGCATGGCCACCAGCACATTCTTGGAGATCAATGCAGACACTATGCATCAACATGTTGCTAGTCCAGTCACATCCAGGACAACCATGTGCATGCTATCAGACGAGTTGGATGGAGGAGCCGTATCAGTGTACCCGGATGCAACAAAGGCAGTATTTCGCTTCAGCAAGATGTCACCGTTGAGCACACAGACACCATCATGGATGAACAAGCTTGATATTAGTCCGCCACCATCGACCATCACAAGGATTTCAAGAGTTGGTTTCGCCACAATGGTCCGAGTGTTAGTGATGTCTTGCATGGCTTGCTCAAGCATTTTTGTCTCACATGGGTATATGTGAAGATTGTATGTAATGTCTTGTCAAGTGTAAGTTCAAGTGTCAATAGTGGATGTAACAATCATAGAGTAGATGAAGAGTCATGAGGGTAGATGAATTGTCACAAACGGTAATGTCAAGGGCCACCCCACCCTTTGCTATAAGTAGTCCCTCATAACTCACTGTAGAGGGTTTTGGTCAATCAAGCTTCAATAGGAGTATCTTAGAGAAAGCTTGGACAATATTGTAACTCACCTTGGCTTCTCCACTGCACAGAGCTAGTATATCTCTTTCGAGGAGCAAGTAGTTGTGGTTGTTGTTGGATACCTATACCAATAGGTTTCATATTTCATGATTGGAAAATTCAAATGCCAAATATGCTCTACTTTGCTGACTCAAAGATCCCATATTTCCAAGGAAAAGCAAGGGGTGTACATGCCTTCATGCCTATTAAAGTGTTGATGGATGGTCCAATAGTCTAATCTGGATCATGCCATGTTTTAATTTTTTGTTGTAGAATAGAGAAAGAAATCTGTCCAAACTGTTTAATCTTGGCAGATCAGTAGTTAGGCAGAGAAACTAAGGTTCCCAACTGCTTAATTTGGGGCCTTGGAAGAAATAAAGGTAGTGCTAGATAGGAAATCAAAGGAAAAATCCAATGGAAAAGAAAAGGCACATAAATGGTTTGCAAGTCCAAGTGCACCCTCCAAGAAGAAATAAAAAATGCTAGGCATAATAGTTGGGTAGGTAAATGGGGTTGCAGAAGTGGTGTTACTTCCAAGCTGAAACTTTGCCAGTCAAATACAAGGAAAACAACATAATGAAGCATGTCTAACTTCCCTTTTCCCTTATTTACCACTCATTACTAACCTCCCTTCACAAGATGTGTTTATAAGAGAGATTCAAGGTTTTATATTGGTTCTTATGGCCTTTAGAAGCCACATTTCTTGTGTAAAGTTCTTTTCATTTTGATCTACTCTTCAAACTAAGTT
>APFE030086205.1:3002-54836 GCA_000404065.3 Pinus taeda
GCAAAAAAGATAAAATAATAATAACAGGGCATCAGGCGAATTGTTGTCAAGGTGGAGATTGTTGAGATTTTCTGTTTAAACTAAAATAGGCAGAAATCTCTGTAGGTGACAATAATAGGAAATCTGTTGCTGGATTATCTCCAGGTTGTTGGGAGCAAATTAATGCATCCTAAATTTGATGTGAGAGCAGTTAGATTCTCTCTACTATAAAATAGGTTGTCATACAGATAGCTGGGAGAGAGTGTGAGAGTTTCATTGATGTAATCTCCAAATTTTGATTAATATATTCCTGATGCCTATGTTTGGTGGATGTAGCCCAGATTGGTTGGGTGAACCACGTTAAATAGCTGTGTTCTATGTGTTTGATCTTCTACTGTGTTAATTCTGTGTTTATTAAATAGCTGTGCACCTAATCCAACAATCTGCTCATCTTCATCTGTAACAATTTCACAAATAAGCAACACACATTTCAATCAACGATCTGCTCGTCTTTACCTGTAACACCCCTACAAACATCTATCTGTAACACCCCTACAAACATCTAGGTTCGAATTGGGGACGTAAACATTATGATAAGCAATATCTGAAATTTTCTTGAAAATCTCGCAAAGACATATTTTTCAGCTTCATCCTATTTTATGGTTCCTTTAAAATCTCTCCAATGGATTTATGCTACTCAAAGAAAAAGCGACTTCGTTTACAAGCAACTTCGTTTATTGAACATTTAGATGGAGTCTGTTATGTGAGACCTCCTTATTTAGCAATGGAAGGATTTTAAAATTTCAAGTAGGCAAAACTATTGAGATAAATTTACGTTATTTCTCTGTTATCATAATTAATAATTTTTTTACCATCTCAGCCCTTTCTTACTGAACATTGGAAGGATTTTATAGAAGAAAAACTATTGAAATAAATTTACGTTATTTCTCTGTTATAATAATTAATTAATTTTTATTAATAACATCTTTCATATGTCTTCCAGTTCAGTTATAACTTATAACAGCATATACCGACAGTGTAACAGCGCCTGGCTTCTCCAGATGCACACTTTCGGAATTTAAAATTCAAATACCTTTTTATTATGCAATAGGGGTCATGATATCGTTTTGTCATTTTGGCGATGTTTTGTTAGTTTTTATTATAATTTAATAAAACATTTTAAATATAAAATTTCAATTAATTTAAGAGTTTTGAATATTAAATTTTAGCAGAGAGAAATTTTATCGCATGTCAAAGCCCACAAATGTCATAAATTACTTTCGTATCGATGCATTTCTTTCGGGCAAACCCTTGAATGGAGACGGGTTTGTTGTTGTGGTCGATGAATACCTTGAGTCTGTATTTTTACGGAGTTTGGTAATTTAAACTATTACATGATATGCATTCGTGTAATGAATTTTATTACGCAGAAGTTAGAGTTTCACTCGTTACATTTTATATGCAATTCGATCCATTTACGTACCCACGTAGACAACCACTTTTACTTTTTATATTCAAATTAATTAATCCATTTACATACACGTGTAGCATTTATGTTTGGATAGACGTTGGGTACGCTAAATAATATTAACTTAATTAAGTTAAATTGTTAGTCTGCCTTCGCGAGGGACTATAATGGTTTCTTGATTGTGCATTAGTTTGAGACTTTTCATGGATATAAAATAATTTTAAAAAAGGTATATTTTTATTTTTATAGTTTAATATAGTTTTGGTTTATTTTATTTTTTATAATTTAATATAGTTTTGTTTTTTTTTTCAAAATTTTGGCATGATTTTAATAAAATTTGGCTGAATTTTTTGGAAATCCAAGTTATAGTTTTAAAGTTTCAAGTTTTTAAGTGTCCCAAAAGTTTTTGATAGATTTGAATCTATTTCCACCATCAAAAGCACGATTCAAGCACTCCTACTGTCACACCTTTTGAAAAAAAATGGCATTGTTTGGTGGTCGATCGAAATTGATATATTGTAGATAATGTATTTTTACTTTCTTATTTGTTAGCCCTTGACAAATCATTTTAAAATGGAAAAAAAATAAAAATTGTAAATAGTCATTCGCTCTAACAGTGACAGTGACACAAAAACTGTTATCCTTGACATTGCTAGTGCTTTTTGTAGGTCCTTTATGCAAACTAGGGCAAGCTAGGGTGGGGGTTGTCCACACTAAAGGCGATATGAGGAATGGGTTGGTTTAGCCAAAACTCAAAGCCATGAGATGCTGGTATAATACATTAGGGTAAAATGGTTTTGTTTGATATATTTACAATCCGATATCAAATGAGATGACACCACATAAGCAACATTTTTTCTTAGTTTTAGTAATCATGATAGGGAAAACATTAATGTTTGTTTAACAATTTGCCTTGGGCAAATTAAATTGAATTAATTAGCTATATTATTTAAAAAAAAAATAAAAAAAAAATAAAAAAATAAATAAATGGCCATTAGATCGATAAAACTGACATTGTATAGTTCCTTGGTGTTTTTATTCGATATCATTGTAGTGGGTGACACCATTGAAATCAGTGACTCGTCCCATAGTAATTTCGTAATCTACATGCATTCAAGAACGTTGATATTTAACAATTTGAGTACTCAATTGGATTTCTAGACTTCGACTAGCCCATGGCCTCATTGTTCTCTATTAAAATGATCTAAAGGGATAGAGCAGTTGCATCAAGCTAAAAATCAGACTGAGAAATTGTTGTTTGAACTGCTTCTTCTATTAGTTGCTTAGCTCTTAATCTCTTAATCGTATCAAGTGCGATCTAGTATGGGTTTTCTCTAGCTTTCCATGTAGATTCTTGATCGCTTCCACCCACATATCCCCAAAATCAAGCTATCCAAAGAAAGCAGCAAGGAAAGAGCCCTACCAAAGGAAAGGATGCATAGGAGGAAATGTCATCATAAAGAAGTTGTAAACCTTAGGAATGACATAAATAGATATTCACAACAATTGGGACTGCGACTAGGTTGAGGATGACTACCACGAGACCACCGTGGATGATGAAACAACCAGTAGTTGACACAACTAGGAAACTACTAAATCCGTCCTCTTTCATGATCCGTTCTAGTTGTTGCTTCAACCAATCAATCTTTATCTAAGGAAGGTGTTGGATCTGTATTTGCCTCCCTTTATGTGAAGTTAGAACTATTAATTATTATATTTAAATTTATAAAATGGTTAGATTTTACTATCAAGTAATATGAATTGATTCTAACATCTAATGTTTAAATTAACAAGAAATGGTGTTATAACATCTAATGTGGGAAGGCAGTGACCCTTCTTGTTAAACCTTAAATATGTTTTTAATCCCCTATGTTCAAACCTGCATTCATGACCTCTAGGTTACATTTTTACCAAGTGTTAGGAGGAATGGAAATCATGATTAGACCATGGTAGGCCAAGTCTTTGATTAGGTTTCTTATCAAAAGTATTGTATTCATTTCTGTTATGAGTTCTAAAAATTCCATAGAGTTATGGGCATAGGCTAAGCCCCAGCCCTAGAAAATAGCCTTAAATCTTGGATTCGCTGACATAACACTGGCAGAAAAAGGTTACAGTTGCACTCAAGAAGGCTCATGGAAAGCGTACAATGATAGGTTGGTTGAGGCTCAAGAGATACTTGCAAGAGCTCAGGAGAAGCATTTATAGTTTAGTTAATGCAACAATCCTTCAAAAATTTTCAGAGTTGCAGAAATAGAGACAATTGAGGATTAATTAGGAACAAGAAGAGAAAACTAATGTATACTATGATATTAGGACTTCGTCTAGATACAGGTTGGATAGAGTGGACACAATTAAAGGTGGAATATCATTAGATACACATGATAGGAGGATTGGTATGTTTGGGCATCATTCTAGTTCCTCATCTAGGAAACATCATCACAATCATCACCATCATCATCCTTATAAGAGGGGTGAGTATTTACCTAAGGAGTTCAAGAAATTGAAGCTCCTACATTTGATGGAGAGATGAAGAAGGAGGAAAAGATGCAAAGTCATGTTTTCTTGGGATGAAGAGATTCTTTAGATTTCATAGCTACTAAGAGAACATGAAAGCCTAGATAGCCACCTTTAGTCTCAAAGGGAAAGAAGATATTTGGTGGGAATATGTCAAGAATTTCAACAAAAACTTGAAGGGAAATGAGAAAGTTAAAGGAAGTGGCCACCAAAGCAAGGAAGACCTTTGGATGGAGGCGACACACAAAATGTGGTTCCTTACAAGAAATTAAATATTATTGAGAAGGAGCATGAGTCGTAGCCTGGATAAAATCAGACTAGAGCTCATGGTAGAGGACTGTTGTAGTGATGGATATGTGGCAAAGATCATCGTAAGAAAGATTTCCCATTGTACCAGGGAGGTAAGCCTCAAATATGTAGTGCTTAGGAGGCACAGACAGTTGGGGATGCTGGTCATAGTATTTCTCATATTTATGCAATTGTGAAAAACAAGCAAGCAGATCACCATGCATCCATTATTGAGATGGAAGGCAAGCTTTGTGGTCAAATTATTTATATTTTGATTGATCCGAGTTCTAGTTATTGTTATGTTACTCCTAACTTGGTGGATACATGTGGCTAGAGAAAATAAGTTCATGCAGAGTCTTGGTTGGTGCCGCTGGCTACAAGTACTAAGAAGAGAGTGCATCACTGTGTAAGAGCTTATGCATTCGATTTGAATGGTATGCCTACAAGAACACATTTGAATGTATTTCCATTGGGGTCATATAATATGATTTTGGGTATGGCTTGGATGTATCTTCACAGGACCAAATTATATTCTTATGCCAAAGCTATTGAGTTCCTGGATGATAATGGGGAAAAGAGAATATTTCATGGAAGGAAGAATCCTACATCAGTGAGGATGGTCACAACTATCCAGGCTAAGCATAGTTGTAGGAAACGGTATTTAATGTTTTCAGTTCATCTTTCCCAATGAAAAGGGTAAGGATGTTGAGGATGCAAAATTCTTCAAGAGGTACCCTATATTACAATAGTTTCTAGATTTGTTTCTAGCAGAGATTCTAGAGTTGCCTCCTCACAATCAAGTGGATTTTTCTCTTGAGTTTGTACAAGGGGAAAGCCAACATCAAAAGCACCTTACAAGACGAGCACTCCAAAGTTAGTAGAGTTGAAGTTATAGGTTAAGGGAATTCTTGATAAGGGATACATTAGGCCAAGTGTATCACCTTGGTGTGCACCAATATTGTTCATGAAGAAGGATGGTACCCTCAACTTATGCATTGATTACAGGAAATTGAACAATGTGATGATCAAGAATAGATATTTGTTGTTGAGGATTGATGACTTGTTTGATCAGTTCAAGGGATTAGTAGTGTTTTCAAATATTGACTTGAGATCAAGATACGATCGAGTACACATCAAAGAAGAGGACATCTATAATATTTCCTTTAGGACTAGGTATAGGAATTATGAGTTTGTTGCATTTACATTTGGTTTGACTAATGATCCAACAAATTTTATGTGCTTAATGAATAACGTGTTGCATCCTTATCTGGACAGGTTTGTTATTATATTCATTGATGACATCCTGATATTTTCTAAGAATGAGGAAGAGCATGTCAAGAATTTAGCAGCAATGTTGAGGTTTCTAAGAGAACATCAGTTGAATGCCAATATTATCAAGTGTATTTTGTTTCTGACAAAGGTGCAATACTTGGGACATGTTGTCTCCAAGGAAGGCATAGTAGTAGATCCAGAAAAGGTGAGAGCTATCATGGAGTGGGAAGTTCCTAGCAATGTGGATGAAGTCAGATCATTCATGGGGTTAACATGTAACCATAGGAAGTTCATTAGGAACTTGTCACATTGCCTACCTTATTACACCATTGTAGAGGAAACATAAGAAGTTTGAATGGGCAGAGGAGTGTGCATCCAGTTTTGAGCAGTTGAAACAATTGTTGAAGAATGCTCCAGTGTCAAAGATATCAGATTTGGATAAAGAGTTTGTAGTGTGCACATATGCTTGCAAGAGGGATTGATTGAGTACTTATGCAGGAGGGACAGGTGACATGATATGAGTCCAAGAAACTAAATGAGCATGAGAAAAAGTATCCAACTCATGATCTTGAGTTGGCGGTTATTATTCATGCCTTTAAGACATGGAGACATTATCTTCTTGGAAGGAGGTTTGTGTTGATGAGTTATCACAATGACTTGAGAGATATGTTTGACTAGTTGAATTTGAATGTGATGGAATCTATATGGTTGGCCATAATCAATGAGTTTGATTTCGAGATCAGATACATCAAGTGTAAGGAGAACAAGGTTGCATATGCTCTTAGCAGGAAAGTGCAATTGAACCATGTTGCAAGAGTGACCTCATATGGGGAATATTTATAGGATTAGATATTATAGGTAGGATAAGAGGATTATAGGTACATGGAGCTTATGCATAGGATACAGTAGGGTACAAGTGGTCAGGATGTAGACTACTATCTCACGATGGATGGCTTGGTTATATTTAGGGATAGAATATATGGGTCAGATGGAAGTGAACTCAAGAAGCTTATCTTGAGGGAGTTTCATGTAAAACCATATTTAAGTCACCTGGGATACTAGAAGACATTGAAAGCAATGAAGAAGTTATACTATTGGCTGAATCTGAAGAAGCAAGTGGCAGAATTTGTGGCTAGATGTTTGAACTGTCATTAGGTGAAAAAAAAGTGTAAGCATCCAGTGCGTTGCTTCAACCTATTTTGATTCCATAATGGAAATGGGAGGTCATTTCCATGGATTCCATTACAGGTCTTCCAAGGAAATCGAGGCAGCATGATTCTATCATGGTTGTGGTAGATAGATTGAGCATGATAGCTCACTTCATTCCAGTAAAGGCTACTTATTCAGCTAATGAGGTAGCACATGTCTTCATCAGTGAGATTTTGATATTGCATGGTGTTATAAATAATATTGTGTCAGATAGGGGTGCTAGGCTTATTTCCATGTTTTGGAAGTAGTTATTTGTAGGTTTGGGGACAGAGTTAGCCTTCAATACAACTTATAATTCACAGACAGATGGACAGACAAAGAAGGATAACAAGATACCAGAGTAGATGCTGAGGATGTATGTCATGCCCAATAGAGGCGATGGGAGGTGTACCTTCCATTGCTTGAGTTCTCTTATAAAAATGATTATCATGAGTCACTTAGGATGAGTCTATTTGAGGCACTATATGGGTAGTGTTGTAACACTCCCATTAGTTGGAGTGATCCAGTGAACATGGTACTTATTGGACCATAAATGTTGGTAGACATGGAGTAGTAAATGAAGGTTATAAAGAAGAATCTGAAGGCATCACAAGATAGGGAAAAGAGTTATGCAGACTAGCACATGAAATTTAAGGAGTTTCAGGTTGGGGAACATGCGTATTTGTGCATCAAGCCCAAGAAAAGCTCCTTAAGGATTGGATCATGTGCCAAGTTTGCACTACGATATTGGGGTTATTTTGAGATCCTTGAGAGGATCAGACTAGTGGCCTGTAGACTTGCATTTCCTCTGACACTGAAAGTTGATGTATTTTTCATGTTTCACTTCTTAAAATATATGTAAAGGATGTTGATCATGTTATTTATTGGTCTGTATTATAGGTGGAACAAGAAGGAGAATTCCAGCTAGAATCTTAGAGAATATTGCAGCAGAAACATTTCATGCTCTAGAAGAGAGAAATCAAGCAAGTTAAAGTGTAGTGGAAGCACTTTGGGCCCGATGAAGCTACATGGGAGATCACTGATCAAATGGGGGTACGTATCCTTCATTATTTGCCTCTAGAGGAAAATGATTGTTTGTATTTGTACATATTTATGTATCGTTTCTATTGTAAATACCACTATGAATTGTGTTATAAAGCCCCAATAAGTGGTATGGTTGTCATGTTGTCATGTTGTCATGATGTTTTTGCTTTTGAGAAAGTTATTCATCATAAAGATCACAACGAGATGGGTTATACAGCTCCATGGGAAGTATGTTTTTCTTTTAGTAGCTTTGCTAGTTGTAGGTGTCATATAACACCAAGGACGATGTTCCCCTAATAGGGAGGGCTCTGTAATAGAGTCAGAGTAAAACTTCATGTAATAAAAGTTAATAAAGGAAAAATAAGAGCATGGTCAAGGGATACTTTCTCCGAGTTTAATGTTGGGAGAAATATCCTAGTGGGCATTACTTAATGTGTTTATGGCTAAGGGAAATTGGCAAAGGAAATGGAAAAATATTTGAAAGGAACAAAGGTAGTTTTGGCATTTTATTTATGAAAATAAAGGATATTAGGAGAAAATGGAGGTGAAATGTCACAAGTTGCATGTGAGGAGGAAAAAAAAGGAAAATAATGGAAAATTGAAGAAATTAGAGGCATGAATAATAAAAATACATAAGATCATAAATTGGTAGCCTTTTGTCGGTTTAGTTTTGGAATTATTCTCAGAGAGAAGAAGTAAGGCAAGCAAGCAAATGTAGGACAAGGAAAGCAAAGGGAGGACAAGGAAGGAAAAGTAAAGGAAGGATCAAGAAAGGAAAATTTAGATCAAGAAGCTTTAGCAGGAATGCTTGTAGGTAAGAGGTTGCATGTATTATTTCCTAGCTATTTTGACATGCATGGTATGCGCGTGTTGGTATTTGGTTCTTTTGTTGTCATTCACATGGATTTTGCAAGGTTTTGACAATGGATTTTAGCCTATCCTTGCCATTTCCAAATAGGCATGGTGTGATGGGACCTTTCTCGGTTTGAGCTTTGGATTGTTGGAATATTTTGAATCAAGATGAGCTTGTCTTGGGAAAATTACAGAAGGCCTAGGATTACCTTGACTAGTAATCGTAGGATACATGGTAAAGCTTGAGGTTGGAGATGAGAAAATTCCTTAAGTTATTTGAGAATAAATTCCGAAGAATCCTAGGTCAATTTGGTTTTGTCATCTCAACACCGGTTTAGGTAAGGTAATAGTATGGTGAGGGTGGAGGTGGTTTAACCTCTGGATTCCCTTGGTTGTTTATGGATTGGTTTATCCCATGAGATCCCACATTCATTCTTGGAATATGGCACATGGGTGATTGGTTGAAAGAAAGTTTTTGTTCAGCCAATCTATGGTTGGGTGGTTTGTGGAAGTTCCGAACCTAGTTATATTTTTCCTATGTTTAATAAGAGCTAATTTTCCCTTTATTTTGATGAGTAAATGTACTTTTTATTATTTGTATTTAAGGGATGTTCTCTCACTATTATTTATCTAGTTATATGCTAGTTATAAGCATGGTTATATGAGAGTTCTTAGTCATGGATCATTTCATGTTTTTATTTGTAACTTAATGAATAATGAATGCAAGACCTAATTGGTGTTATAACAAGTAATGTGAGAAAGTGGTGACCATTCTTATTAAACCTCATACAATTTTTCAGTCCCTTATGTTCAGAACTGCATTCATGACCTGTAGGTTGCATATTTTCCAAGTGTTTGATGGAATGTCAATCATGATTAAACTAGGGTAGGCCAATTCTTTGATTATGTTTGTTACCAAACTAATTTTATTCATGCGTGTTGTGAGTTTTGAAAGTTTCATATAGTTATGGGTAGAGGATAAGCCCCAACACTTGAAAATAGCCTTAAATCTCATATTCATCGGCATAATACTAGTAGAAAATGGCTACAGTCACACTCAGGAAATCTCATGGGAGTGACTGGAGACCCATAGTCGCTTGAAGGGCTTGGAACAATATAAGAAAAAAGGACATTGGTGAGGGGCGAAAAATTTCACCATAAGCTCATTGGTGACAGTTAAAAGAGCATTCATCATCAAAAACTGAACGTCACCAAAGGTGGCGTTGCCAAAAGTATAGGTGTTGTAGTGACATACAAAGTTTGTCATCAATAATGATTTATAATGAAGGATAGTGGCCGTCGCCATTTCATATGAGAAATGGTGACAGACCATAGTCTTCGTCACTAAAAATTGAACATCACCAAAGGTGGCATCGCCAAAAGTATAGGTGTTGTAGTGACATTCAAAGTTCGTCACCAATAATGATTTATAATGACAGATAGTGATCGTAACCATTACATATGAGCAATGATGATAGACCATATCCTTTGTCACCAAAAACTGAATGTCACCAAAAGTGGCATCGCCAAAAGTATAGGTGTTATGGTGACAATCAAGGTCTGTCACGAATATTGATTATAATGACAGATAGTGACCATCACCATTTCATATGAACAAAAATGATTTATTGTGATGGATCTTTAATGGTCATCACTATTGATGCATATATATATGGTGACATTCGTTGATTGCCACTAAAACTCACATTGCTATAAGTATAGGTGTTGTGGTGACATTCAAGGTCCGTCACGAATAATGACTATAATGACGGACAATGACCATCACCATTTCATATCAACAACAACGATTTATGGTTATGGACCTTTGAGGGTCATCACTATTGATGTGTATATATGGTGGTGTTCGTTGACCATCACCATTTCATATTTTTGGTGAGGGTCAAAAAATGTCACCAAAGCTCATTGGTGATGGTCAAAAGAGCCTTGGTCACCAAAAATTGATCGTCGTCATTCCATATGGATGTCAGGGTACGATCGAATCAAACCACCAACCTCCTGCTTGTAAAGCAGGTACTCTTCCATTGAGCTAGCACCCTTTAAAGAATTATACTTTTAAAAGTTAGAACTTGAAACTTCATAAATTGTAAATTCTACAACTTTCAATAAATTAAAGTCTCGGAAATATTTTACTAAACAAGCAAAGCAACACCGAAGTTGTAGTTCCCTACCTAATGGTTATTGAGGTTATGAAAAGTGGGCGGAGGGGAAAATAGTTATGTATTAGAGAATCAATATGTTTAGTTGAATTCTCAATTAGCAATGAACCTCTAAAGATATTTATAACCTATAAATTACCTATAAATAACAAATTTGCTAAATATTGCAAAAGAAATGTCACAAGTGGATAACATATGGAAGAAGATGAGGCAGGGACTTGGAAACCTTGTACATCTTGGCATGCCTTATCACTTGGCACATCTTAGCTTTTTTGTCATGTCTTCGTACTATCTAGCATAGGTTAGCATGCCCTAGCATTCCCTAACACACCTTAGCAGTCATGACCTCACAACTAGCATTACATTTTTCCATGACTTGGAAACCTTACATTCACTAGAACACCTTGGCACTCTCTCATTGTCATGCCCTCACGAGTGTGACTTAGACTTGAGAATAACTCATGAATATTCAACATAAAACTCAACAAATGAAAATATACTCACAATATACTCAAATTTAAAAGCTGTAAAACAATTCATTCCATGATAAATCCACTTCATAAACATCAAAATAAATAATGTAAATAATTAGTATTAAAAAGGAAAATGTGGAATTTTAGATTTACTTTAAGGTTTAGATACATTATCATACAAAGTTTCAAAATTTATATGTAGAGTCCAAACACCATGGACTGTGAACTACAGTATGAATTAAGAAAGAAATGTAAACTAATTGACCAACATATTAACCTTTCAGATCTTCATCAGATTCTTGAAAGTGCTTTGAATATTGATGTAAAAAGGAATTATATTATTATACAATTGTAACTCTGATGAAAAGCCTCCTCCACATGAAATCAGATTTTTGGATGATACTAATGAATTTTATACTTGGTTCTTATCTCTAGGCTGGCTATTGCATCAAACTTGAAAAGAAATTTAAGACTCACCTAGTACTTGCAAGTCTAATAAAATTGATCGAGTATTAGCAAACAATGAAGAAAAATTCCTCCAACCATCTGGAATTTTTTCTCTTTCTTGTCTCCCTAGACAATCATTGGCTTTAGGATGTTTGATGAAGAGGTTAATCGAGCTCCAACTCTTCTTTTACTCTTTCCCTGGCCCAACATAGTTGATGTTGGTTCTTTATATTTGGCATTCATGTTTTGACTTTATGGTTCTTTGAAAACACTCTATCCATGTACTATCTTGTAAAAGATAAACATGGATCCCTGATAAAAATTCCCACATAGGCTGACCTATGCCCTCAAAACCTTCCTCCTTACAAGCTCTGCAACTCTGTGACATACCTCCCAAGAGGTTAGTTGTCTCTCAATATGTTTTACAGAGGTCTTGAAGTCTCCTACATGGAGGCATTCAAACAAGCAAATGCCATTATCCTTATGAAGAAGAAAAATTTCAAGAATGAAAAATCCTAATGGTCCAAATTCATGAAACCCTCTAAAACCTTAGAAAACATCTCTTACTATGTATCCGTCTCACCTTGCATATCAAAAGCATCTCCCAATGCGTGCAAAGATGAAGTCTATTCACAAAATTCACAAGGTCGTTGTAAGATATCAATGAAGAAAAATGGAGGGTTTGCAGTGTATTTACAATGTATAAGCCCTATATTTTTTGGAAAAAATTTGGCATCAATTTTAGGATTTGGGAGTGTCTATTCATCCTTTTTCCACTTTAAAATTTAAAATAATGGTTGATCATGGGATCCATCATTAATGATAAAAATCATTTTGATTTTGCAGAAAATGCCTGCCAAAAACGTGAAATGGCTAGAAAATATTTCTGAGGCATTTCTAGCTCGTATTCTAGACTTTCCTCTCCCATAAACATTTAGCAGAGTTTTTTCTTGTACAAATACTGGACTATTAAAATACACTTGTATCTTTAAATTAGCTTTATTGGATGCCTTAAGAGAGGATATTTGTTTAAAATATCAGTGTTTTTTTTAATGGTTGGTTTCTATTTCAATTTCATTGTGTGTTTCCTTAATGATAAGCTTCGCATTTGGCTTGCTTCACTTACCAAGTTGTAGATGCGATAGTAATAATATTTTATGCCACTTGTTGTCAATCCAAATACTAATAAAACAGATAATTCTAACACTAAAGAAGGACAAAACATGTTAATTGATAGACACCATTACCCAAAAGAGAGATAGCACAGACAAAAGAAAGAAGAGTCAGGCGTACCAAAGGAGTATCTACTGAAGAAGAGGAAGAAGAATAATGTTACTCAAGTTTGAATCAATCCAAGGAGAACCAACATGAAGAATAGATTCCCACAGAGTTGAGAGGAGGTGGGGTTTCTCCTCCATCTTCTTCAAGAAATTCTGCAGAGAGTCCAGATTCCAAAATGAAATCCAACGGCAAGGCAAGCACTTTATGATGTCAATTTGTTGAAGGAGAGACCTATTTTATGCCTACACAAACAAAAGCCTCCACTATCCTCATACAATTGATATCTTGTGGTTCAATTGCTATCAAAGATTACAATTTTGTTATGGTTTCTCACTCCAAATCATAGATTTCTTGTGATGAATCTCCATTACAATCTGGTGTAGTTCTGTTTAGGCTAGCTAGTGTCAAGGGGGTTACAGTTGGAAATGAGCTATAATTTATGCTTGATGATCCACACTTTGCATAAGTTATACTTGAAGATAAAGATAATTTTAGTGGTAACATTGTTGAGACTAAAACTAAAAGAGAAGCTGAAGGAGGAGAACCCACTTTAAAGAGATGTGCTTCCTACAATGCAGATAGAAGTTCCAAGTCAGATTTATATGAGAGGTCAAATAAAGAGGAAAGTAGTGGAATTCGATCCAAATGCATCCCGACAAAGATCAAGCCTTTAAAGAAGCAACGACCCATGAATAATGCCAAGAAACCTTCATCCAAAGGGTTAAAAGAGACCAACACACTCAGAAGGTTATACAATGGCATTTCTACTAGCACAAAACATTAGATCATGGCATTAGTGCGAGTGAGTTCTCAAACACACTTGCTGACAGAGGATCTCAAATATCAAACTCATTCAAATAAGAGCCAAATATCATCAAGGGAGATGAAAGGAAGCCTTTAATAGACATTGCGGTAGTTGAATCACAAGTAACTCACAAGAATGTGGAGGAGTGAACCCAACTAAAAATTGATCTAAGGAAACATTTGCAAGAATACAAGACTTCTGATATCACAACCAAAATTGAGTAAAGGGCCAAGTATTCTAGATAGCCCATGCTATAAGTTCAAATTGCTAAACTCGATGCAGCGGATTTGTATTAGGGCAAGGTTAATGCCCAAAACTAACTCAATCCACTTCCTTAGAGTGACTTACAACTGGAATATCTGTAACAAGAGAAATGAGTAGCACTATAGACCAAAACAGTCTCCAAGTCTGGAGGAAAATATTGCATGTTCATAGAATGATTCAATAAAGTTTCAACTACCAAAATGGAATAATCAGTGGCAACAGGAGGGGTCTAAGATGCAGAATTTGCGCATGAGGAGGAAATCCTATTTGACTTCTAGGAGAAAATTTCTCCATTCTCATCCACAGATTGGCATGAAAAACAGAGGAAGAGAAAGGTCATAGGACTCACTTGAACATGAAAATCCAATGTGAACCTTTCATAAAATGAAAGAGGAGAAGAAAAGAGCACATGATTACATGCTCTTCTCACAATTTGAGGATTTTCCTAGAACAATATGTTAGTAAGGCCATTTACTGCCACAGGTCCGATATGGGACAATTTTTTTGATGGAATGAATCTTTGATGAAATGGAGGACACATACATGTAGAAGTAGACAATTAGTATGACCATGAACCTTGATGACACATCAATCTGCTTCGGCTAAACATCCAAGAGTTGACATTCAGCTTGGCAACATATCAATAAGCTCAATCATAGAGATCTAAAGGCCAAATGACCCATCATAGAAGAGTCTTTGTATCTAACTATGCAATCTGATGACTTATGGACAAGACCATTTTACTAGGACAACATGAAACTATACTACCAAGCTGAGTGGATAATTTTAAGATATAAATGTGCTCCCTGACTTAAATCATCGAATAAGATGAGTTTCATACAAGATGATATTACTTTTCTAAGAGTTTAGAATCTCAAACATAAGTCAAAGCCATGGGAATCTTGTAAGCTGAGATTCTAACTCTAACAACCAAAAATTTGTCTCGTTGTCACTAATCCAAGCATCTAACATATAGCCAAAGATGTAAAACATGTATGAGCACCATTAATCAAACTCTGCTTAGATGGATTTTCCTAGAATAGTATGTTAGTAAGGCCATTTAGGGCAAGGTTAATGCCCAAAACTAACTCAATCCACTTCCTTAGGGTGAATTACAACTAAAATATCCATACCAAGAGAAAGGAGTAGCACTATAGAGCAAAATGGTCTCCAAGTCTAGAGGCAAATATTGCGTGTGCATAGAATGATTCAATAAGTTTCAACTACCAAAATAGAATAACCAATGGGGACAGGAGGGGTCTAAGATGAAAAATTAGTCGCATGAGGAGGAAATCCTATTTGAATTCTAGGAGAAAATTTTATGTATTCTCGTCCATAGTTTGGCATGAAAAACAGAGGAAGAGAAAGCTCATAGGACTCACCTGAACATGAAAATCCAATGTGAACCAATGAAAGAGGAGAGAAAAGAGCACACGATTACATGCTCTTCTCACAGTTTTAAGAGTTTCCTAGAACAATATGTTAGTAAGTCCATTTACTAACCATAAGTCCGATATGGGACAAAGTTTTTGATGAAATGAATCTTTGATGAAATTGAGGACACATACAAGTAGAAGCAGACAATTAGTATGACCATGAACCTAGATGACACATCAATCTAGTTTGGCTAAACATCCAAGAGTTGGCATTCAACTTGGCAACATATCAATAAGATTAGGCATAGAGCTCTAAAGGCCAAATGACCCATCAGATAAGAGTCTTTGAATCTAACTATGCAATCTTATGACTTATGGACAAGACCATTTTACTAGGACAACATGAAACTATACCACCAAGCTGAGTGGATAATTTTAAGATATAAATGCACTCCCTAACTTAAATCATCGAATAAGATGAGTGTCATACCAGATGACATTATTTTTCTAAGAGTTTAGAATCTCAAGCATAAGCAAAAGCTGTGGGAATCAAGTAAGATGAGATTCCAAGTCTAACAACCAAAATTTTGTCTTGTTGTCACTAATCCAAGCATCTAACTTAGAGCCAAAGATGTACAAACATGTATGAGCACCATAAACCAAACTTTGCTTAGCTGGATTTTCCCAGAACTGTATGTTAGTAAGGCCATTTAGTAGATATGTATTAGTGCAACGTTATTGCCCAAAACTAACTCAATCCACTTCCTTAGAGTGAATTAGAACTAAAATATTCATACCAAGAGAAAGGAGTAGGACTACAGAGCAAAACAATGTCCAAGTCCAGAGGAAAATATTGCATGTGCATAGAATGATTCAATAAAGTTTTAACTACCAAAGTAGAATAACTAGTGGTGATAGGAGGGGTGTAAGATGCAGAATTTGTCGGATGAAGAGGAAATCCTATCTGGCTTCTAGGAGAAATTTTGCTCTATTCTCATCCATAGTTTCATATGAAAAATAGAGGAAGAGAAAGGTCATGTGACTCACTTGAACATGAAAATCCAATGTGAACCTTAGGTAAAATGAAAGAGGAGAATAAGAGAGCACATGATTACATGCTCTACTCATAGTTTCAGGATTTTCCTAGAACAATATGTTAGTAAGGCCATTTACTAGCCACAAGTCCGATATGCGACAAAATTTTGATGAAATGAATCTTTGATGAAATGGAGGACACATACAAGTATAAGCACACAATTAATATGACCACGAACCTTGATGACACATCAATCTGCTTCAGCTAAACATCCAATAGTTTGCATTCAACATGGCAACATATCAATATGCTTAAGCATAGAGCTCTAAAGGCCAAACAACCCATTAGATAAGAGTCTTTGTATCTAACTATGTAATCTTATGACTTATGGACAAGACCATTTTTCTAGGACAACATGAAACTATACCACAAAGCTAAGTGGATAATTTTAACATATAAATACACTCCCTGACTTAAATCATTGAATAAGATGAGTGTCATACAAGAGGACATTATTTTTCTAAGGGTTCAGAATCTCAAACATAATTCAAAGTTGTGGGAATCTAGTAAGCTAAGATTTTAACTCTAACAACCAAAAATTTGTCTCATTATCACTAATCCAAGCATCTAATGTCGAGCCAAAGATGTACAAACATGTATGAGCACCATCAACCAAACTCTGCTTAGCTGGATTTTCCCAAAGTAGTATGTTAGTAAGGCCATTTAGAAGATCTATATTAGGGCAAGGTTAATGCCCAAAACTAACTCAATCAACTTCCTTAGAGTGACTTACAACTGAAACATCTGTACCAAGAGAAAGGAGTAGCACTACAAAGCAAAACCGTCTCCAAGTCCAGAGGCAAATATTGTGTGTGCATAGAATGTTTCAATAAAGTTTCAACTACAAAAATAGAATAACCAGTGGCAACAGGAGGGGTCTAACATGCAGAGTTTTTCACATGAGGAGGAAATCCTATCTGAATTCTAGGAGAAAATTTTCTCTATTCTTGTCCACATTTTGGCATGAAATATAGAGGAAGAGAGAGGTGATAGGACTCACTTGAACATGAAAATCCAATGTAAACCTTGGGTAAATGAAATAGGAGAAGAAGAGAGAACATGATTACACCCTCTTCTCACAATTTCAGGATTTTCCTAGAACAGTATGTTAGTAAGGCCATTTACTAGCCACAAGTCCGATATGGGACAAACTTTTTGATGAAATGAATATTTTATGAAATGGAGGAAACATACAAGTAGAAGCATACAATTAGTATGACCATGAACCTTTATGACACATCAATCTGCTTTGGCTAAACATCCAAGAGTTGGCATTCAAATTGGCAACATATCAATAAGCTCAAGCATAGAGCTCTAAAGGCCAGATGACCCATCAGATAAGAGTCTTTCTATTTAACTATGCAATCTTATGACTTATGGACAAGACCATTTTACTAGGACAACATGAAACTATACAACCAAGTTGAGTGGATAATTTTAAGATATAAATGCACTCCCTAACTTAAATCATCGAATAAGATGAGTGTCATACAAGATGACATTATTTTTCTAAGAGTTCAGAATCTCAAACATAAGTCAAAGTTGTGGGAATCTAGTAAGTTGAGATTCTAACCCTAGCAACCAAAAATTTGTCTCATTGTCACTAATCCAACCATCTTATGTAGAGAAAAAGATGTACAAACAAGTATGAGCACCATCAACCAAACTCTGCTTAGCTGGATTTTCCCAGAAAAGTATGTTAGTAATGCTATTTAGTAGCCACAAGTCAATATGGGACATAATCTTTGATGAAATGGATGACACATGGGAGTAGAAGCAAACAACTAGTATGACCATGAACCTTGATGATACATCAATCTACTTCGGCTAAACATCCAAGAGTTGGAATTCAACTTGGCAACATATCAATAAGCTCAATAATAGAGCTCTAAAGGCGAGAAAACCCATTGGATAAGAGTCCTTGTATCTAAATATGCAATCTTATGACTTGTGGACAAGAGCACTTTAATAGGATAGCATGAAACTATACCACCAACCTGAGTGGGTAATTTTAAGATATAAATGTGCTCCCTGACTTAAATCATCTAATAAGCTGAGTGTCATATGAGATGACATTATTTTTCTAAGTGTTTAGAATCTCAAACATAAGTCAGAGCTGTGGGAATCTAGTAAGATCAGATTCTAACTCGATCAACCAAACATTTGTCTCGTGGCCACTAATTAGTTCTAAATCATTGTTTTGGCTTAATTAGTTTTACATGCACAAATATATTGCACAGTTCCCTGAGATAGAAGGGGCACACATGCATGAGGTTTCCCAACTTAGTGAAAGTCACAAATCTCTAAGAGAGCACACTCCCCTTTTGACTCAGTTATCTCTGCAGCCAGGTTCACTAGGATTAGGAGTTCTTACAACCAGTAGAGGTGATGTTATGCATCCATCCAAATTGATTGTAGCTCTTTTATTCCTAGTTTACAAAAGAAGAGCGGGTGCACAATTTTGAGGTTAAACAATGAGTTTGGAGCTGTTGCTTTCGATTTCTATTTTCAGATTTAATAGAAAAGTAAAGATTCTATTTTGCATGTTCAGAAGTCCATGTTTGTTATTTTATTTTAGTAGCAGTATGTGTTTGTTGGTTAGGGCACCACTAACAAAAATTATTATTGGTATTTTTCAACTTTAATGATCTATAGTTATTAGATGAGTTTATAGTACAGAATATGCTCATCATGGTCTGATTTTTGACATTTAATTCAAATATGGTACTTTATTTAAGTATTTCATGATACCTTTCTCTAAGAGAAAGGAGAATGGGTTGTAGAGTACATAGAAAGTGCATCATTCCAGTCTCAAATTAGAGGTCTCTTGTAGAAGAGAGAATAATATTAGAAACAAATAGGCATACAAACTTATTAAATATGCAAAGTACTTTTGAATTGTTCTGAAGATGAGATACTAATTGCCCATCCATTATTTTGACAAATAAATATAACTAGAATGTCTATAAATGTTGTACAGTGGAAGGTAGGATGACAATCTCCCTGAGACAAAAAGTGAAAAATACATCAATTAGAAGGAATAGATGTTTCGAATTGACATTAGGAATTGTGTTGGTAAAAAATGTGATCATTGTGAGTGGAGTCTAAAAATCAATTTGAACTAGTGTTAAAAAGGTTCCAGGTGGATCCTCGTCTTTTTCAATAATCCTACTAAAACACATGTATCAAGAATTTCTCTATGAAGAAAAATAACCTTATCTGAGTGACATTTTAAAAAATGAACCTAAGGTTGAGAGTTTTTTCTTTAAAACCAATTGAAGCTTAGATTAATATTTTTGTCATTAAAACACTCTAAAAAATTAGTCTAACTTTCTAAGTACTTACATGTTTGTAAAGGATTCAATATACCAAACTTTCCTTTCACCAAGATTCTCTCAATGCCCTTTGCCTCGAGGGATAATGATGGAGAAATTTTTGATGACTTAAACTTTAGCTAACATAGTTGATCATACCTACATCAAACAATAAAATATTCATTCATGGGAAGGTACACTTAGTAATACGTGCAACATAAATGAAATTATTAGTAGGAAATAACTGTGGATAAGGTCAAGTTAGACATCACCGTTTTTAGACAAAACCAATGGTATTATAAAATAGTTTCAACACAAAAAAATCCAAAATATTTTCCATATACATGTGTCAACATATGAACTTTTACTTTTTGAGTAGTCACTCCATTCTCCACTAACCATATTTCCTTATGAAACATGTTGACCACCATCCATTCTCATAAAACAACCATCGCTGGATCTTCTGGAACGTGAGGGATCTGATAAAATTTGATCACTTTGTTATTTGAAATGTGTTTACCATTATCTTATCACACCAAATTTCTTGGAGCTCAAGGACTCCAATAATTTTTAGTCAAAACAATGATATTTCTCCTCCTCACCAGGTCGGCCCTACCTTGATGAAGTCTACCTTCTTTGGGGCAATTTGACCCTGTGGAAGCAATATAAATAGAAGGATAATTCAACCTATTTGCAATTTGTATATCCACAAGTTTGATCTATAGTGAAGCAACAAGAAAAAGAAGTGTGAAGTCAAGGACAACAAGGAAAAATCATAGGAAGAACAAAATTCAACGTTTTGGGCATCTCTCTTTCACACAGGCAAATTTTCTATGGATTCTAGGCAAGCTGCAGGGGCCGAAATTTCTGCAATGACTACAAGTTTGAAATTTTGAGTTGTAGGAGGTAGAAATTCCAGTTGGAGCAAATCTAAAGGCTGTTGACTCTTGTTGAATTTGGCATAGTTTATCTATTTGAAGAGAGGGTTGACTTGGTGATTGGAGGAGGTATTTGTCTTCGTCAAAAGGTATTAGATTGTATCACTTTTACTTGGTTCTATTAGAGAAGAAAGGTTTGACTGGGTTTTGCCTTAAGAGAGGGGCTTTTCCCTAGCTAAGTGCCTACATCTTGTGTCTCTTGTTTTTGTGATCTTCATGTATTTTTTTTATTTGGTAATTTCTTGATGAACGACAACATAATAAAGAAGTAGACGAAAACATTACATATCACAGATATTTATCAAAAAAGAGTAATAAAAACCCTAATATCTACATACATTGATTTCTCAACATGGTATCAGAGCTAAGGTCAGTCATAAGGAAGCTGAAGATTACCATATCGTTGAAGGACGAGAGGAAGTTTCCAAGAAATCCGAGCTAGAAAAATACCTACTCTAAATCATTTTTGTGAAAATTAAATTGAGCATGGTCAGCTAAACATGAGATCAAAGCCCTATACATGAGAATCTGAGATAAAATACTTGTGCATAAATTTAAGAGTTTTTGAGAGGTTCGAAGTACATAAATCTTAGGAGCCATCAAACAAATAATTTGAATTTGGGAATTGTTTAAGGGCTTGGTCTAGAGCTAAATCAATAGGGAAACAAGACCACAATACCATACAAGAGGGCCAAGGTTCTAAAACATTGAAAGAATTTTGAGAAGCCCACATTAGATAGTCTTCTTAGCATTGTAGAAACTGAGAGATTGGATTAAAAAAAATGGGAAAGCAACAAACATTGGAAAATTTATATACATATTTTGTGGTTAATTAATGGTTCTAATATGGTGCACTAAGCCAGGTATATCTGCATGGAGTGTTAGTACATATAGTTGGGATGTTAATCTATGATTATCTTTTGTAAGGATTTAGTATGATTTAAAATACTTACACACACAGTTTAAAGTTGTATTAAGGTTCTATCATTTGAATGATTTTTGGCATTGTTACAAGAAGCCCTAAACCAACAGTGACATTTTGAAGGAGAAATCAAAATTGAAAGAGTAGTAAATTATATTCCTAAGAATACTCAACAAACCACAGGTCAAAGGTACAAAGATATTTCAAAGAGTGAAAAATTGGAATAAGAGAAGTTCACAAGTCCAAGAAAATTGTACTAATAGTTCGAAGTTTAAGTCACATCTTGAAGAAGGTTTGTGGATCTTGTGATGGACAATTTGAAGGAATTGAAAGAACTTTAAACTCATTCACCTCATGAGTTTTAAGCTAGCAAAGAAGTGTCCCTAAAGAAAGAGAAGGATCATAGTTAGAGGGCTTGTTGAAGCATCTACAACATACACTAACAAGAATTCAAAAAGAGAAGCAGTCAAAGATCTTGGCAAAATTCTTATATTGGCACCTTTTGAAGATAGGAAACCATGAAAATAATAACTTATCCTTGGGAAGAAAATAAAGTCATCTAGAAAACTGTTCTTTGTAAGGAAGGATAAGTACCTTTGAAGGTAGAAAAAGGAATTTCCAAAAACTGTCAATTCAAGAAAACAAATTGAAATCTCAGGAGCCATCAAACAAAGAATCTGGGAATTGTTTAAGGGCTTGGTCTAAAGCTGAATCAATAGGGAAAGAATACCATAGTACCATACGAGAGGACCAAGGTTCTAAAACATTGAAAGAGTTATGATAAGAACACATCAGGTAGTCTTCTTAGCATTGTAGAAACTAAGAGATTGGATTAAAAAAAATATATATGAAATCAACAAACATCAGAAAATGTATATAGGTATTTTATGATTAATTAATGATTCTAATCTCGTGAACTAAGTTGGGTATATCTGCATGGAGTGTTAGTACATATAGTTGGGACATTAATCTATGATTACCTTTTGTAAGGTTTTAGTATACTTTATTTTGATTTAAAATACTTACACACACAATTTAAAGTTTTATTAAGGTTCTATCATTTGAATGATTTTGGGCATTGTTACAAGAAGCCCTAAACCAACAGTCACAACGTGAAGGAGAACTTAGAACTAAAAGTGTAGTAAATTATATTTCTAAGAATACTCAACAAACCACAGGTCGAAGGTACAAAGATATTTAAAAGAGTCGAAAATTGCAATAAGAGAAGTTCACAAGTCCAAGAAAATTGTACTGATAGTTAAAAATTTAAGTTACATCTTGAAGAAGGTTTGTGGATCCTGTGATGGACTGTTTGAAGGAATTGAAATACCTTTGAACTCATTCAGCTCAGGTGTTTTAAGCTAGTAAAGAAGTGTCCCTAAAGAAAGAGAAGGATCATAATTAGAGGACCTGTTGAAGCATCTACAACATACATTAACAAGAATTCAAAAAGAGCAGTAGTCAACCATCTTGACAAAATTCTTATCTTGACATCTTTTGAATCTAGGAAACCAAGAAAATAATAAATTATTCTTCAGAAGAAAATAAAGTCATCTAGAGAATAATACTTTACAAAGGAAGGAGAAGTACCTTTGAAGGTAGAAAAAGGAATGTCCAAAAACTATTAATTCAAGAAAGCAAACTGAAATCTCAGGAGCCATCAAACAAAGAATCTGAGAATCTGGAAATTGTTTAACGGCTTGGTCTAGAGCTAAATCAACAGGGAAACAAGACCACAATACCATATGACAAGACCAAGGTTCTAAAACAATAAAAGAATTCTGAGAAGCACATATGAGGTAGTCTTCTTAGCATTGTAGAAACTGAGAGATTGGATTAAGAAAAAAGTGGGAAAGCAACAAACAACGGAAGATGTATATACGTATTTGTGATTAATTAATGATTCTAATATGGTGCACTAAGCCATGTATATCTACACGCAGTGTTAGTACATATAGTTGGGACGTTAATCTATGATTACCTTTTGTAAGGTTTTAGTAGACTGTATTCTAATTTAAAATACTTACACACAAAGTTTCAAGTTTTATTAAGGTTCTATCATTTGAATGATTTTGGGCATTGTTACAAGAAGCCCTAAGCCAACAGTCATAATGTGAAGGTGAACTTAGAAATGAAAGAGTAGTAAATTCTATTCCTAAGCATACTCAAAAAACCACAGGTCAAAGGTACATATATATTTCAAAGCGTCAAAAATTGCAATAAGAGAAGTTCACAAGTCCAAGAAAATTGTACTAGTAGTTCAAAGTTTAACTCACATCTTGAAGCAGGTTTGTGGATCCTATGATGGATTGTTTTAAGGGATTGAAAGACCTTCGAACTCATTCAGCTCAGGAGTTTTAAGCTATCAAATAAATGTCCCTAAAGAAAGAGAAGGGTCATAGTTAGAGGACCTGTTGAAGCATCTACAACATGCACTAACAAGAATTCAAAAAGAGCAGTAGTCAACCATCTTGACAAAATTCTTATCTTGACACATTTTGAAGATAGAAACCATGAAAATAATAACTTATCCTTGGGAATAAAATAAAGTCATCTAGAAAACAATTATTTGCAAGTAAGGATAAGTACCTTTGAAGGTAGAAAAAGGAGTGTCCAAAAATTGTCAATTCAAGAAAACAAATTGAAATCTTAGGAGCCATCAAACAAAAAATCTGAGAATCTGGGAATTGTTTAAGTGCTTGGTTTAGAGCTAAATCAATAGGGAAACAAGACCACAATACCATACGAGAGGACCAAGGTTCTAAAACATTGAAATAATTGTGATAAGCACACATCAGGTAGTATTCTTAGCATTGTAGAAACTGAGAGATTGGATTAAAAAAAAATGGGAAAGCAACAAACATCAGAAAATGTATATACATATTTTGTGATTAATTAATGATTCTAATCTAGTGCATTAAGCTGGGTATATCTACATGGAGTGTTAGTACATATAGTTGGGACATTAATCTATGATTACCTTTTGTAAGGTTTTAGTATATTGTATTCTGATTCAAAATACTTACACACACAATTTAAAGTTTTATTAAGGTTCTATCATTTGAATGATTTTGGGCATTGTTACAAGAAGCCCTAAACCAACGATGACAATGTGAATGAGAACTCAAAACTGAAAGAGTAGTAATTTCTATTCCTAAGCATGCTCAACAAACCACAGGTCGAAGGTATAGAGATATTTCAAAGAGTCGAAAATTGCAATAAGAGAAGTTCACAAGTCCAAGAAAATTGTACTAATAGTTCAAAGTTTAAGTCACATCTTGAAGAAGGTTTGTGGATCCTATGATGGACTATTTGAAGGAATTGAAAGACCTTTGAACTCATTCAACTCAGGAGTTTTAAGCTAGCAAAAAAGTGTCCCTAAAGAAAGAGAAGGATCATAGTTAGAGGACCTGTTGAAGCATCTACAACATGCACTAACAAGAATTCAAAAAGAGCAGTAGTCAACCGTCTTGAAAAAATTCTTATCTTGACACCTTTTGAAGATAGGAAACCATGAAAATACTAACTTAACCTTGGGAAGAAAATAAAGTCATTTAGAAAACAATTCTTCGCAAGGAAGGATAAGTACCTTTAAGGTGGAAAAAGGAATGTCCAAAAAATGTCAATTCAAGAAAAAAAATTGAAATCAAAATTGTAATAGTAATCATTCCTCTTCTAGAATTTAAATTAGCAGTTCAGAATAACAATCTACACGGCGTTGATTCTCCCTAATTTTCAAATATGTCTTGAATGTGTTGAATTAATGACTAATTTTGAATAAATTGGCCAGGAATTCAACTTTCTAAATGCATTTTGGAAGTTTGATGAAATTTTGGAATGAATTTTTGAAGTCTGAGTTAAACTGCAATAGGGGCATCACAGGGAAGAGTTTATACAAAACTACTTTCAAATGAAAATATGCTTAGGCTCAACAATAGATAATAGAAGTGTTGATTCTAAATAAGGTTCTCTACAACCAATCCTCAATTTTAATGAGAATCAACAACCATCATGAGGAGATTCAACTGTAAATGAATTGTCTATAAATGAAAATTTAACAACATCACTGGACTTAGGCTGAGGGAGGAGGTGCAGCAAAATATGCAAGGTAATGCACCACAGGGAGGAAAGTAGAGATTCTATTGATAAAGAGAGAGAGGTATTCTACAACATTCAGCCAACAACATTCCTTCATTTGGCAGGAGTCAAAGAGGGTCAATCACTTAAGTTCTCCTAGCAATTTTTTTACACAATATTGTAGTTAAAGGTTCTTTCTACAACCAAGTAACAAAATGGTGTTCTCTCCAAAAGTTGTTTAATGGATTCCATGAGTGTATATTTTAAAGAATTTGGGGCTTGGGAGTCCCCACCATCCTCCATGCAACCTTCTAAGTTGCCTCCTGCCAAAAATCTTGAAAGAAGGTAGCCTTGTGTGTGATTTGCTACTATGGTTGGACTCTACACGCCGCCATGTCAGTTTTGATGCTTGTCTAGTTTGGGTCACAATATTTTGGAAGAAAAACCAGTGACCTTGGTGGCAGTTGGTGGTACGTGAAATTTTTTGAGCCTTTCTGAGTGCGGGCCATAGTGCTTTGGATGCAAAACCAGTGACCTTGTTGGCCGTTGGTGGCAAGTGAAACTTAGGATATTGACACTAAAGGGACTGAACTTACTGATTTTGGCTATTTTCGTAAGTTCTAAGTAGATTCGTAGGATCTACATCTTCACTGGAAGCAAAACTAGTGATTCTGGTGGCAACTAGTTGCACGTGAAACTTAGGGCATTTACATTGAGGGGGATGAATTCACTGATTTTGGCCTTTTTTTAAAGGACTAAGCTGCTGCATAGGTCCTTCATCTTTAATGTTTGAGTGAGAAGGGACCTGATGGTGTCCTTAATGTCATGTAATGGTAGAAACATTAAAAATATGGTATAGGCTAGCTCACTTGGTGTTAAGACTACACTATATTATTGAAGAAGGGATATGATATGTTTCCCACTAACCCACTAACCCACTATTGGAGGGTATATGAGAAAAGGAAGATAATTATTAGCAAAAGGCTGAATTGTGGGAATGTGACTTTTTTCCTCCTATTGTGGAAAGGTTGCCCAATAAACCTTGTTAAAGTGCTTTATTTGGTTGGTTTTCTTCTCTATTTTGTAACAGCACGACTCTGCCCTCTCTTTTTGGATAGTTTTTCACCATCAAGGCTTTTGTTTTGATATGTTAGGGTTAGTGGATAATTTTTGGGACATTTTTAAAATATTTTTTTTTAGTGTAAAAGATACACAACATCCTAGAAACGTTTCCAGGGTGGTTTCTAGTTTCTAGAAATGCACTCCACACCCACCAGAAACCAATTTTAGGGATGCATAGAATAAAAGACTACTAAATTGAAAAGTGTTATGTTTTGCATCAAATATTTGGAATTATAACTTTGATTGATACAATGTTGAGCTATATAGGTGAAGCTTTATAAGTGGCAACGACACATCAGATATTTCACTACCTGATCAAGGTAACAAATCTATCTTAAATAAATAAAGAAACATACATGTACACACATTTGTGTTGTTGACATGTGAATGCTTAAGAAAAATATCATTGTTGTTGATTGGTTATAAACTCTCGTAATTCTCATTAATATGACTTAAAATGACAAACATTGTTACTATTTTAGAGAAACTTGTTGATTAACTATTTAGGAGTAAATACCCTTGAGTTTTCTCTGCGCAAAGAATTTAGATTTGAGTGGGTGTATCCTATGCATTGTTTCAGTCATCCTGGGTCTGAATCTAGTTGCATTAGGTGATATGTGGAGGCACAAGGTTCCATAATGAGCATTCTTTGTGTTCTTCCTTTCATGGTAAACCTTTCTTTCCAGGTAATTAGCACTTAAAATGACAGAACGCAGGCTGAGGGATGAAGTACAAAAAAATATCCAAGGTAATGCACTGCAGGTGTCAGAGATAGATATATTCCTTAGCACATCAAGGAAGAGGCCTGCAGATGTTGCTTGTCACAGCCTAATGAAAGCTTGTAATAAGAGGTGCATTCACTTTAATGACTTAGCCAATACTAGCCAATTATAGTGATGTTTTTGGTTTCAAATTTGAAATAAAATATGCAATAATATGACAAGTGGACTTTTAAAGCCTCCTTACCAATTGGTTTTCTAGAACAGGTGCTACTCTGAAACATGTTCATTACATGAAAACCCTTGGAAGGCTCGAGGAAAGCCATGGCCATGACCAGAATTCCTCTTTGATTGTGGATGTTGGTGCGATTTCTTAGCATAAATCAAGTCCATGAAACCAACATTGAATTGATCTAATGTTGAGATAAGAAAGCCCAAGCACTCATGATAGCAGTCCCATATTTGTGCACCTTCTCTAAACTGAACGAAACAAAGGCAAGATCTGAGGATGCGAAAGCTTAAAGAACAATGTGTAGAACCAAAGATAGGCTAACTTCCAACGGGTAACACATTACACCATGCAAAAGTGTTGACACATATGCACCAATGTTGATGAAAGATAACTAGTTGGGTTGCAATTACAGGGATCATACAGAACTACATTGGGAGGAAAACTTACAGAAAGGAAGAAAAATAGAGTGAATTCTTACCAATATTTAGAATTTACCATTGAATAGAAATGACAAGTCATGGAGGAGTGGATGGTTCAAAGTTTTGAATAGAATCGAGAAGCCATGGAGGAGTGGATGTGTGGGAGTATTGAAAACAATCCACAAATCAAGGAGGAGTGGAACAGTGGGAGTTTTGAACAAAAACCACAAATCAAGATGTGGAGAGGTGGGAATTTTCCTTTTACCTAGAAATATGGTTCAATAAATATTGAAGAGGAAGTGATTGAGAAACCTAACCTGAATGATACGACATACTAGAATAATGATTTAGATACAAAAGACAACCTTGATTACTACAATACAGGAAGGCACTTGCCTCCTATTATAGGTTGTGCAAGAGCCTTAAATGCAGTTGATCCACATGTGCCATCCTGGCCAAAGGATGATGAAGCAGAGACATTTGTAGTAGTATTGCAGTACCAAGATCTGGCATTAGTAGAAGCTGCTCTTAATGATGGTCTTTTGTTTTTGTTTTTTTTGTTTTTCTCTATCTGTAGGAACTCAGCGGGCCTCACAGGCCTCACACTGTGTGAGAAAGAGTGAATATATCATAGAATATTTGATTATTTCACTTGTTGCAAAATATCTACAAAGTTTTTTAAAGTAATTTTTATTTATAAATCATATGTTTTTGAAGTAAAGTCTACTTATTTTCATAATTTAATGTGTTTCACGGATCCAAAAATAGGGAACAATTAAGTGGAACATGAGCTTACTAATGGTGACATCACTGTTGGGTTCTGGAGCATCTTTCCAATTCCCTGGGAGCTGAGTAAGGTGCAGAGGATTCTCGGGATGGCTCTAGAAGCCATAATGTTGGCCTTATGAGCATTTAAGTTTTTCATTCGTGTTTTCTGCTCAGATTTTCTGCTCTCTCTCTCTCCTTTATTATGATAAATGGCTTCTCAAACCCATCAAATGCCAATGCCATGCCTGCAAACAATAACAAAATGCAACACAATGATCAACGCCTAAACATAAAGAGATCAACGCCTAGACATACAAGTGTGATGTAGAAAACAATGACAAAATGCAACATAGAGATCAACGCCTAAACATACAAGTGTGATGCAAAAAAACAGTGGATATTGAACTAGAGACCCGAGCTGTGTGTACTGCTCTTTGTGTAGAATACTGAAAATTAGGGAAAACGTGGTGAAGTTAAAAATAAAACATACCTTGGCACCGTCAATGGATTGAAGATCAGAGGGGGGTTTGATATTGGGTCCTCTACTGGTAAAACCCTCGTTCGCAACTCTCTAAAATCTCATTTTCGCTCCCACCTATCAAAAGTGAACAGACACTACGTGTTCTAAAAAATGAGGATGGGGATTGGAGGGGTTTTGTAAAACAAAATTAATGCTTAATTTTTTTTTAAATATGTCAAAATTTTCCTTCCTACATAATAATAAATATTCATTTAAATACATTATTTTATTTTCACTTTCATACTAAGTTTTTAGCTTCATTTGAGAAACTAGCACCCTCATGCATCTTTTTGGTGGGGTTTGAAAGCATTTATTGTATATTTGGTGTATTTATCATCAAAATTTTAATCTAATTTTAAGATAATTTTGTTGTTAAAGTTTATGGAGGTAGATATATTATATTTTTGGAATCTAATTTTAAGATTAGCATTTTTATGTAATAATTTTGTTATTAAAGTTTATAGAGGTAGATATATTGTATTTTTGGAATTTGAATGTTATTTTGTTGTTAAAGTTTATGAAGGTAGATATATTGTATTTATGGAATTTGAATGTTATTAGAAGGAATCACATTTTTTGTATTGAAAACATTTAAGTGTAACAAGGAAAAATATGTTTTCAACTTGTTTGTATTGAAAATATTTAAGTGTCTTGCATATTAGGTGGGTTCCAACAAAACAGAGTCTATCATAACGATTTAATAATTAAAAACAAGTGTTAGTTTCTTCAAAATTATATGACAAATTTGGAAGGAGTAGGTGTTTATGGGAAAACTAGTATCTTTTCGATCAACTAGCCCTCTAGGTTTGGCAATTACCCTAGAAACAATAGTTCAAAGTAACTCAATGATTTATTCTATGCACAATACATAAGAGAAGGATAAGAGGACCAACTTGGAACTTCCGCTTAATCCTTTTCTCGATCTTTCTCCCCCTTGACAGAGCTTGCAACTCCTCTCTGTACTTAACCTGCTTGAAGAGTACCTGTAGAAACACAGTAGCAAAGAACCATAAAAGCATATTGATCTATTGTATAATAAGAATTACAGAATCAAATGTGTAATGAACATAAAATGGCATTCACAAATAATAGCATTCACAAGAACACAATTATATGGAATAAAACTTGAAGAACTTTATTAAATAGAAGGGAGAATTACAACCCAATTGTCTAATCCAACATCATCCTCCCAACATCAAACCCTCTTCACCTCATGAAATAGCAAGATCACACCAAGAATACAATGGTCTTATCTCAAACACAAACTATCATCACTTCCTTGCAATTCATAATATTCCAGCCTCTGGATCTCTTAGATGAGGGATCCATTTATAGATGTGTGCAAGGGTGTGAGTCATCTCTAGGATTTTGATTAGTGTCATTCTACTTGTTGCATTTGGTTCCACTTGGAGATTTCTTGGATCTCTTACTCATCCTTAGGTGAATTTAGAGAGGCAAGTGTCATAGGAGAAGTTTCTAGAAGATTCCTTGAGCATCCACTTAGCAAATTATCTCAGACATTTGTCCATCCTCACTCATCGCACCCTACAAAAGGCCTTATCACTATGCATCACACCTGGATAGTGTACAATTCAGTATGCATCACACCCTGACAGTGGAGCAGTCAGTATGGTCCAGTTTAGGCCAGTTCTAGATGGGTTTTCAAGTGGAACTTTTGGGGAATGATGTAATCAGATGACCATGATCTTTTAGGGTATGAAACAACACTTTTAGGGGTTGAATAGCCCTAGTTTATAGACATATAAGATTGGGGTTGAAGTGCCCAAATATGTCTATAACAGTTGCCCCCTAAATCATGAAGTCGTAAATCTTGAGGTTGGGTGAAATGCTTTATCATGAAGATCTGAGGTTTCGAACTGGAAGGTGACCTATATAAGATACAATACAATACATCATCATAATATAATTTTCATGATCTAGCTGAGGTGCGCATTCCCATGCTCAGCTTTCTAAATTCATTTCATGTACATAGAACAGATATTCGTCTGCATATGCAGACTAGTGATTCTTTAGTTGTAGAGTCATCATACTTGGTCTCGGTGACTATTTGTGCAACTTTTGTGTACATTTGATGTCTCTATATCCCTGAATATATGGCAGCCCGGATGGATGAAACTAGATCTAGGGTCTTCAAAACTCATTCAATCTTCGCATGATGTACAAGTCGATCCATGTGAAAAGATGTTTTGAAGTCGAACATGGAACGACATCACCTAATTACCAGCCAATAATGTGAGTTGTTAACAGACGCGAGAGGAATCAATGATAATGATAATGACCCTCAAGGTACTACAGTACAATTCACGTGGTGTGAATATATGATCTAATGTCGAACACCACGCAAAATCTTTTAGTTGAAGGTCATTGATGTCAACATGTCGCCGAAAGTGAGAAACTTGTCATTGAGGCATGCAAGCTTCAAAGTACTGAAAGGGTTGTTTCTAAGTCAACTTCTTCGATAATGTGTTGATGTTGATAAGAAGTGACCCATCATAGGAGGGTCTTGATGTAACCCACATCTACGACACGAAACAAAGAAAATGATTTCTGGAGGTGAAAACGGTCTGATGACACAAGGTTCAGGAATGGCTGTCATGAAAAGATGAAGGTTGGAGGTATTGCAGTGGATGAGGCATTCACTAGTTTTGTGGTTTCTCAAGTGAATGACTTTTCTTGAACATGTCAGTGACACTGACATGGATTGGCATCATTAACCCCAAAATATGGATGGTGTGAAAGACCAATGGTGAGATGACTGGTAAACAGAATAACCCAACCTGACTCAATTGTGGTGATGGAGTGAAAGTGTCATGTTCAAGAGTGACTTGCTACCATAAATTTCTTCAAGTTTTCTTCCCTTTTTCCCCAATAATTGTTGACTAGTACCTCTTTATTTTTGGCAAGCTTGAGGAGGATAACATATGCTTGTTCTATAATTTTCCCTTCAGGAAAGCCTGTCGCTATGTTTTAATGAGTTTAGCAACAGTGAAACTTGGTCCTGTCTAGAATGGACAAGTTTGTCACTATTGTTTTAACGAGTTTAACGACAAGGATAACTCAGTCCATTTCATGTTTAGAGAGTTTGAAAAGGGACGAAAAGGAAACTCCAGAAGTTCTTTTTCATAGAATAATCACTTAAGTCTGAAAAAGGATAAAATAATACGAAAGGGATGACTTTTCTGATCACTTTAACGAGCCGAAAAAGACAATCGCTCGAACTTTTTCGTGAGATAATCCCTTAGGTCTGAAAAAGATTAAAATATACAAGAGGGATGGCACTTTCAATCACTATAATGAGTTGGAAAGGCAATTTTCTTAACAATATTTTCATATTTAACGAGTCGGAAAAGAGTTTAAAGGAGACTCATTTTTTGAGGAACGAGTGGTGTATAAGGTAGCAACTGGTTCCGGGTAAGCTTGGAACTTCTCAAAACATGGTCGTTTTTGGGAAAAGGTTGGCTAACAAGACCACTCATCGCAACTATTCCTCAAATGGGTAAACAACCAAGTGGAAGCATATGGTCGACCAAAAGAATGGAGGTGATGGGAGGTACAGAATGAAGGCTCAAAAGGCTGATAGTCATCGAAATCACAAAGGTTAATTACCCAAGGTGGGTTCATTTTTTAACAAGCTTGAACCGTGGGGAAACTATGCTCGGTGGTAGGTTCATTTTTTAACAAGATTGAACCATGGGATAACATATGCTCGGTTTTAGTTTTCTTTTTTACGCAAGCTAGAAATGACAAAATTATGCTTGAATTGGTGGTCAAATATGTTCAATTTGTTGTTTAGCACATCAGATTATTTTGTTGGTTGTTCAACCTGCTTAATCACTCCATCGAATTGATTAGAAATACATATATATGTACAAAAAATGAACTAAAACTAACATTTTACGTGAAGTACATGAACAGTAAACATAAAAAGTAATGTCACCTTTCACTTTCATCATTTCATTTCAAATTTGTGATTTTGGAGCTCTGGAGTGGTTTTCCCCCTCAAATTTCACCAGATTATTTCGGGAGATCTGGTGGACTATTCTCTACACTTTCAGGACCAGGTAGGAGCTAACCCTAAACTCTTCATTTTCATTCCTTAATTCCTTGATTCTGAGCAGGTCTTTTCACATTTCTGGGCCCTTGGGGTTTGAAGATCTCATTCCCCAATCATCGCACCTAGCCAATATTGAAAGGTTAAATTCATACTGAGTTGCCAACTGGTCAGTCAGTATGCATCCCACCTTGCTCAAAGGCAGGGTATGATGGGCGTAGAAAGGCATCTTTACACAATGGTTTTTCATTAAATTTTTTCCTGTTTCTGCTCAAATTTGGATCCTAACTCATCTTTTGTTTACATTTAAGATTTTTGTTGGATCAAGATGGTTGTTGCATGGCGTGAACACAAACATGAAGAAGAGGACATGATTTATTTACATGACTAGGGCACAGTTACTGCATTAAGAAACTGTGGCTTGCTGAAGTTCTTCTGCATATCTGGCATGAGCCAACAAATCAGTTTTTTGCAGTATTTTCTCGATGCTTGGGATTCGACTGACCAAATATTCTAGATCAGAGGTAAATATATTCCATTGAAAGAAAAGGACATCTACTTTTTGACAGGATTCTCGAGGTGTGGTGCCCCTCTTTCACTTTTAGGATTCGCTTGTGGGGGTGAATCTATGAAAGATTACATCCGACAGTTTTGCAGGGATGGATCCCAGCCTAGTAGAGATGGAAAGATCAATATTTGGGACGTCACTGATTAGCCCTTGAGGACCATTTTATTTACCTTTGCTAGATTGGCTGGCAGCGCGACCTTTCATTTGGCTAACAGATCTTACATGTAGTATGCCCTGGAATGCCTGGAACTGAAGGCGTTCAACCGGTGCGAGGCGGTATTTCCTATCATAAAAGAACAACTCTCCAAAGTAAAGAATGGAAGGACCAATAATTTTGGCTACGGATCCATGTTGACTGCTTTTGTTTTGGAGAGGATTCCACTGATGCAGTCTCAGAACATTTCATTGGGATTGTTAGCACTAAGGGAACCACGGATGCAGAGGTGGGTTGATCTTATGGCCAGACATGCTAGTCAGTCACAGATTTCCTTCTCTGATGCCTATTTCGAGTGGTTCCACCGTCAGGAGATGGTTTTTACGGAGTATCCATATGTCGGGATGGATTTCTAAGGTGACCCAGATTTGGTGTTACTAGCTAGCGAGCAGTGGAGTCCTATAGGTAAAATGATTCGACCACATCTTTGTTTATCAGTTTTATGATGTTTTTGTGTTTCCTACCAAGGCTAATCAAACTTATGTGTGTGTGCAGATATTGGACTAGTGCGACCAGTGGTACGCCCACCAGCTACAGATGACGCTCCAGTAAGAGAGGTTGTAGGGAGGGTCGTCCTTCAAGATCTGGACATATCAGAACCTTGGTAGTCTTTAGGATTAGATCGAGGGCCTCACTCTTGGTATTCAGGATGTTAAGATCAATAAGTTACCTTTGAGGTTACAACGCCATACTACTGGTGTCTCGAGTCAATGGACTAAGCTCTTGTGCATGATCGCATAGGCGGTGACATGTTATCACTAGCACCATTAGTCTAGGATGCTTTTCTGCATTCATTTTGAGTTTCTTGGTCAGGTGACCAATTTTGTCTTGGACACAAAACATTTTGTAAAAAATATAAACAACTGTATATTTTTTATTTTTGGAGTTTTATTTTGGTTAAGTTATGCAATCCTGGTGAAAATGTTGATGTAACATGCTTTCTTTACAAATGCTACAAATGTCTATCTAAGACATAGTTTGCTAATGAATCAGTCAATGTGTTTAAGTTTCTGGAAATGTGTTGATATTGAATGGAATCAAAACGTCTTTCCAAAATCCTGACTCTTAGGAACATGCGATAAATAGTTTGGTTCCGAACGAAATAAACACTAGTAAGCTGTAGAATGAAGAGTTGTGAATCTAACATAAGAACAAATCGGTGTATGCCACGTGAAATGGAATCAGAGAGAAGTTCAATCAATGCGCTATACTTATGATGTTGTTTGTTGATTGACCAATACATATCCCCCTGAAACTCACTAACTCGCCACTTGGAGAGAAAATGGCCCAGGTTGTAGAAGATAGACTCGGCATACTACGACTAGCTCCATCGGCATACCCAACAAATGGTTCCAAAAACTCTAACATATGCAACAAATACAAAGTGGATTACCTAACCAAAATGACAACTCTAGAAGAAAAATAAAAATGCAATAAAAGCATATATATACAAAGCTTACTATACTTAATCAAGCATAGTAATGTTTAATATACAACTCGTTTCGGGGTTGCGACAATGGAATCCCATCATAATTGACTAGCTCATAGGCTCCTTTTGTCAATACTCATTTAATAATGTAGGGGCACATTCATAGTGGTTCGAATTTACCTGCTCCTAATTTGTCTGAGTCCTAATCGTAAAGAAAGACCAGGTCACATTCTGAGAAGACACAATGCTTGACATTTTTGTCATATTGTGCCTTAACACGTTTCTTATGGACTTTGTTAGCTAGTGCGGCGTCATGACGGGTTTCATCCAAGTGGATTAGTTCCAAGAAACGAGCCTCTTCTTCCGAAGTTTCGGGAAGCAAATCAATTGCAAGCTTGAGGGATGAGATTTTGCACTGAATTGGTAAGACAGCTTCCAGACCATACACCAATTGAAAGGGCATGAATCCAGTCACATCTCACCGAATTCCTATATGCCCAGAGAGCCAAGTACAGGTTTAAATGCCAACTCTGTTTGTGAACTCCAATCATTCTCTGCAGCATGTGATTAAGGACTTTGTCGATTGCTTCAACCTGTCTGTTAGCCTATGAATAATATGGAGTAGAAATATCATGGGAAAGTCCTAATTTGGTAGTCAATTAGATCATCATGTGATTGTAAAAATGTGACCCATGATCTGTGACTATAGCTTGTGGTACACAAAATCTAGAAACTACATGGTTAAAAAAGAAAAGAGTAGCCATTTCATCGTTGTTGTTTAATGTAGGCATCGCCTCAGCCCATTTTGTAAAATAGTCGACAACGACTATAATATACCCATGCCCCTGACTGAGGTGAGGTTACATGTCATGGAATCAATGCCCCATTTAGCAAATGGCCCAACAACAACTAATGGATGTAGTGGTGCATGTGGTAATTTGGTTTTGGGATCAAACGTCTGACAAGCATGGAAACTTTTGACTGCAATTACACAATCTTTGAATATAGTGGGCCAAAAGTAACCAGCTCATACGATCTTTTGTGTAGTAGCTTTACCAGATAGATGCCCCCCACAAGCACCTGAATGACAATCATTCAAAACTTTTTCAGCCTCCTCATGCATGAGGCACCTTCGTAGAACTGTATCGACACCACAACGATAAAATGTATCACCAACAATCAGGTAATCCTTGGCTTGGTATCAAGTACGTCACTGTTCAGAGCGAGAGGTGTTAGGCCTAAAATTTTTGGTTTGGAGATAGACTAGTATATCCCCATACCATAGATCGCTTGACGATATCAGAAACAAAGTCTCATCCACGATTGATGCTTTGGATGTCAAATCAATGGATGATGAGGGAAGGTCAAAAAGTAACTCCGCAACGACGAGAGATTTCTTTGATTTGGATTTAGTGAATTCCAGATCAAACTCTTGCAGAATGGCTATCCATTTGGAATATTTGCCCCCTAGTAATTGATGCAACATAATGTAGGTCATAGGGTTGCAATCTGACACAATGGTAGTCTTGCGAAAGAGAACATAGTGTCAAAATCTCTGTACTACTTGAATGGCTGCTAAAGCCGACTTTTCAACATAAGAGTACTTGCTTTCTATATCATTAAGGTTGTGACTTAAATAATATATAGGATATTTTGTTCCATTAACTTCTTGCACTAAAACCATGGTGATGGTTGTATCTGCAGTGACGAGATACAGGTTAAAGTCTTTTTGATAGTCAGGAGCATACATTAATGATGCTTTTATCAGAGAATATTTTAAAGCATCAAAGGAAGCTTGCGCGACCTGATCCTAGTGGAAGGGTACTCCTTTTTTCAAAATACGTGTATAACCTTTAGCGAGTTCAGCATAATGTGGAATGAACCTCCTCAGAAAGTTAGCTTTCCCTTGGAGTCTCTCAATCTGAAGTAAATTTGAAGGTGGAGGCATGTTAATGATTGCCTAAACCTTAAATTGGTCGAGTCGAATTCCATCCTTAGAAACTATGAAACCAAGTAATCAACCAGAACCAACACAAAACACACACTTGTGTAGATTGAGTCGTATCTTGTAGTGTCGGCAACGTAGAAATATGCCTCTCAAATGATGTGGATGATTAGTCCGCATTCGTGAATGAGCCGGTAGATCATCGAGATACGGTTGAACGATGTGCTTCATGTCATGGAAGGCATAATTCATTGTCCTCTAAAACATTTCCCCTGCGTTCTTCAAACCGAAAGGTAATTTACGATATGCAAATGTGCCCCACGGATATATAAATGCAGTCTTTGACTGGTCCTGTGGGCGGATATTGATTTTATTTTATCCGGAAAATCCATCCATGAATGAAAAGAATACGCATCTAGCACATTCATCAATTATCTGGTTCATGAGGGGTGTAGGATAGTTGTCTTTTGGACACGCTTGATTTACATCCCTATAACCGACGCACACTCTAATCGTTCCATGTTTTTTCATTACAAGAATAATATTCAATACTGAATCAGTGAGAGGAACAGGGTAAATGAAACCAGCATGCAAAAGTTTTTCAACTTCTGCTTTAATGGTAGTGGCTTTCATCGGATGGATAGGTCGAAGCCATTGTCGTATTGGTTTGACATATGGATACATCTTGATTTCATGTTCAACGATTCTCGAGTCAATGCTTAGCATCTCTTCATACTACCATGCAAAGACATCATTGAATTCGCGAAAGAGAGCACAGTAAATTTCTAGTTCTGATGGAGAACAAGATTTTCCAACATGAATATTCTCTACAACATTAGGTTTGGTCGAGATATTAATGGCGATAGTTTCTTCAATATTGGACAGATTTCGCTCGGAATCCACTGTATTTATAGTATTTAATAAAAAATAAAAAACTGAAGGATGATTAAGGTTTCTTGAATAATCTTCATTGTTATCTTGAAGGTGGGAATGATGGTGGTAATCTTCCCATGACATTTCTCCTATCATCATTGACTGGATGATTCTTTCGTCTGTAGAATGTATACAAGACCAAAGATCGAAAGAGGTACCATACTCTAGAGACCTATCTATCCAAACCCTCATTGAGTTGATTTGGGTTTGCCGCGCAGGGCTAGAAAATTGATTGCTACAAAGATTCTATGGTCCTTGGGGGCAACACCTTCTAGTGATCCACACTATCAAAATGTTCATAGTTCTTCCTAATCTTAGATGATGTAGAAGAGATCATATGACAGGTTTCCACTGTGGCCACCTCCGCAAGTCCAGTTGGAGGCGGGAAGGCAAAAGTACCCATTAAGGGTCTTTGAGGAGACCTACTTTGACATTTTGAAGTGATTGAGAATTTCCATGGAACAATGGAATGCTTCTAGTAGCTTGTGAACTGTTGGGAAAAAAGGTTAGTTGGTCAACGATCGTGATTCCACCTTGGAAGGGAAATGCAATTTTTTTAAAATATGTTGACACAAAGGCATCCATGGCATAGATCAAGGGCATTCCTAGTAAGATATTGTAATGAAGGTTTCCATCAATAACCTCGACTTCAAATTCTACTGTCTTGCGACCCAGTTCAACTTGCAAGTTACTTAAAATCCCATACTGAGTGTATGTTCTTCCATTGAATGCTTTTAATGTTGTTGATGATCGTGAGAAGGTTGGTGAACCAAGAGTTTTCCAACAAATAATTGACATAATATAGGTAGATGCCCCCTCGTCAATGATTGTTCAATGAACAGTTTCATTGAGGGATTTTACATGTATAAGGAGAGCGAGTTGAGTTGGTAACTGAGGTGTATACCCTTTATGATTAAAGGCCACAAGATTGGAATCCGTTGGATCAATCCCACATATTGCTGATAACAAAGCCTACTTTTGGGAGGGGAAATTCTGCAGTACCTCAAGTGTCGACATAGCAGATGGTGACTGAGCTAGATCCTCCACTATATTATAATTCTATGTAGCTCGAGCATGAGGATTAAATGTCAATTTATGTACTACTCCCTTTAGCACCTTTATAGTTAATTCAGGAAGAACGGGTGGAACAAATTTTAGGGAAGTTGTTGTCGAACCACTAGGTTGATCTGTAGCTTGGTTATTTGATGATGATGGATTCCCATAATATTTATTTCTTGTCGATATGAAGGCATCATTTTGCTGTTTTGAGATGGATAGCATAAGCACTTGGTATGTGGAAGCATGATCGATGGCAACTAGATTATTTTCTGGGTTCGGAAATGGATCAGTCAACACCACTGAGGTACTTGAAGTCTTTAAAAATTTCGTAACTTAAGCTCAATGTGGACAATCTTTCATCCAATGCTCCTCGTTACATATGTAACATGGAAAATGAAGAGATTTCTTTGGCCAAGTAGGGTTGTTAGAAGATTTCTTAGGAGTTGAATTCTCCTGTTTCTTCTTATTATTTTTCCCTTTCTTCTTGCCCTTGGTTGCTTTGGATTCTTGCCCTTGTCATATGACACAACATTAATCTCTGAGGCAAGAGGTTTGTCATTTTAATTTTGACTAGAAACAACAAGAGCTTTACTAGACGAAGCCCTTGTGGTTTGTGTGTTTGAGGCACCGATGACGCTCACCGGTATGAGAGTCCCTATTCGATTTGGGAGGGGGTGGAATGGAAAATTTTGGTTTAGGAACATCAGGAATTTTGTTGTAGAGTGTGCCAAACTGGGTATAGATCAAGTCTAAATATTGGGCACGAGAAATGACTTGCTCTTCAGTGACAACTCCTCCTTTTGCCACATCCTCAGTGATAAACGGAAATAAAGACTTAATAAAACACTCAGCTAAAAGCTGATCAGGAACATACATCTTTACCATTCAATGATGACGTTGCCACCCATGAATATGATCAGATATGTGAGTGCTCGTGGTCTGTTTAAAGTTGGTAAGGAGTTTTGTTCCTGTTTCATACCTTATGGGTAATTGAAAGTGGGTTAGAAAAGTAGTGGCAAGTGTGCTGAAATTGTCAAACGAAGCTCTAGGCAATTCAATATACCATTTCACTACCGGACCAATTAGCGTTCTCTAAAAAAGGCAAAGCCTAATCGAATCATCATTCTGGGTGTTAGACGAGCACCACAAATGAAAATTCATTATGTGATTCGATGGATATTCACTTGGATTTCCATTGAATTTAGGAATATCGGAGGGAAGTTTATGAGGAATTTCTAGCCACCAAGGGGCATATGTAATTGGATCATTCGTCAGCCAGTTCAAATTTGGTAATTCTAGAGTTGCTACGAAAGGCAACTGTTGATTCAGGTTAGGTGAAGCATACCCAGGATAAGATGGAATTGTCTGAGTAGTAGGTCTTTGCATACCAACATAATGTATTTGATGCTGGTAACTTTGATAAGGTTGTTGGACATAACTAGTATAGTGTGGTTGTTGATAACCATTTTGAAAATGCGACTGCCCATTACCTACAAAGCCTTGTTGCTTAGGTCCTCGGTAGGTTTGATATTGACCAAGCCCAAACTGAGGTTGGGTTTGCTAGAATTGCAGTTGTTGGTAGTGTACCATCCATGGTTGTTGGACCATTTGCTATTGTCCAATAATGGAATATTAACCAAGATGTGAGGTGATAATACCCGTTTGAGCCTGAGTCATTCCACGTAAGGAAACACTAACCTGAGGTTGCGATTGATCCGTAGAGACAAGAGGTTGTTGGATTACAACCTGAGAGACTTAAGGATGAGAAACAATAGGCAATGCTTGTACTTGCAACACAGTCATAATAGCAAGTGTAGTGGCAATATTCGACACAGGTTGGATCAGTTGCATTGAACATACAACCCTTGGTTGTTGTGGCAGTATCGGTACCCAAGCACTGGATGTAGTTCTAGTTTGAGCTGAATTTTGTTGTAAACTCTCATATGGTTGTTCCCCAGGAGGGAGCAATGAAAAAGCATACTACCTTCCATATGGTGGCAGTCCAGTGTTCAAAGGGTATATCAGTCTTTGAATATTGGTCTACCCAAATTGATACTGGCATGCAGGATCACTTTTCTGAGTTTCAACATAAGAAATAATAGATGTGACTCTAGATGAATAAATAGGAGTAGACCATGTTGCTGAAGCAACCTCAAAGTGGATTCCTGCTAGTGTTTGATAACTAGCTAGAACAGATGGTATACTAGCAAAAATTGTAGGAATGGCAGTAGGAAGTTTTGTCCTAGCTGTATCAGATGACACAGTCCTAGATGTTGATGGTTGCTCAGACATGTTTAGTCTATCCAAAAGATTTCCTAGCAATTCGATAGGAACTTGTGATGAAGGATGATTAAAAGAACCAAACTCAGGAGTAGAGGGATACAAATGAATCCTAGTTCCCAAATGTAATGGGGCACTGGATGGAGGATCCTCTATTATCTCCTCTATGGCAATCAGACCAGGTGCAAGAGGTAGACCGTCAGGTCCATAAAATATTTTTGGAGTGGGAGAAGGTATAACTTCTGCAGTGACAGATACTGGAGGGGTGACACCTTCCAAATTCTAGAACTCAACTTCCAGATGCTCAGGTAGGTGAACTTCAACCTATATATCAACTCTAGATGGAGTTATTTCAGGTATAGAAGTGTCTACCATTACACTAGGATCAATTCTAATGTCCTCTTGTAACTGTGGAACCTCTTCTCCAAAGGCAGATGTACCAGAAATTATTGGAGTAACTATAGTCTCTAACGATGTTGAAACAAAAGTTTCAAATAAACCAGATGAATTGGATTTAGTTAAACGATACCATTTTTCCCAGAATGGCTTCGTTTTCAGAGCCAAAGATGGTTGACTCGCTAGTCTCCACAAACGACGGGGTGCTGATTGACTTTCTTCCACGATTATGGATTACTTGATCAACTCAAAATTAAGGGGAAAATAATGTTATTACAAATTCAATAAATTTTAATGATGCTTTGATACAACTTTTCTTTTTCAGTTTTTAAGAGTCGAGAAAAAGCTAAAGATGACTCTAGCCCCTTCGATTTTTAATGAGCTTGAAGTGACAAGTGCTCAGATGGACCTTTTCTTTTAAAGAGTCGAAAAGGAATGAAGGTGACTAATTTGGAAAATATAGACAGAGGGATTACCAAACTAATTGCAAAACTACAATATACACCTAGGTGATAAATTAGAGAGAAATTACCAAGGACTTATGTACGGCAGTCAATCTTCCCAAATGTTGTGTTTAGTGCATTGCGATCAATAGGGCGGCAGACATGGATTCCTATGGATAAAGGATATAAGCCTATTTTGGTCTCCCAATATAGACTCGATGGCATGGGGAGCACAAGTCCATGCTAGCACTTGTCGTATCAAGGAGGAGGAATCACCCAACCTTCAATGAAAATGATAGTTACTAGTTTTTACAACACCGGAGCACATCTCTAGCCTAGACCTCTAGATGCATTGCATTAAGTTCGAAAGCATTGTTAGGTTCATTGAGATTTATTTTAGAGTTGATCTTGTTTAAAGTTTACCTTTTAATGGTTCACCGCATGATGTTGATTTGAAATTCGTAAAATGCAATTTACAATGATAAACAATTGTTGTTTATTTTGAGCAATGAATATCCTAGCTACTAGGGAAAGAAAATTACGATTCTTTCAAACAAAGAGCAAAGAGAACACACTAAGGAACTTTCCTAAATCATTTTTTGCCATTCCCCTTAATGTGAAAAAATGTTAAAAAGGAAAACTAAATGTAGTAAAGATTTGAAATATTTCTTTCAAAGCGACATTTCGACAATTTCTTTTTCAAAATAGATAGGAAGACTAAACGACACTTTTAAATTTCGAATAGAAAATGATTTTGACACTTTGAATATCAACAAATCAAGTCAAATACATGACAAAAAGTTCAATCGGCTATCGAGGGAAGGAAGAATCTAGGAAACTTCTCTTTTTGACACAAAACGACAGTTACGACACTTTTTGTACCAAAGCGACAATTCGATTTAAGCAACTTTTCAACAAAGGATTGTAAATGATGCACAAATACAAAATTTTTTTTTACTAATCCTAATCAATGGAGGATGATGTATGTGATGTAAGCAAGCTTTAATAATGAGTTACTGTTCATAAGCAGCAAAGAACAACTAAACAAAATTGAAAACAAGAACAAAAACCCTAAATTTCTAGAATGGAAATAAGTTCAGTCAGTCATCACATCTAGGCTTCATAGAAACAGGGATGCATCACACTTCATAGACTCGAGAGGTGTGATGCATACTGGTTGACAATGACAGACAGTGCAATGGGCCAGGGAGCATAATTGAAGTGGGTTTTGGCTCAAATTTGCAGTTGATTTCAGTGAGTTAAATTGAGCTGTGATGGACAGTAAAAAGAAAAATACAAAGAAATGATCTTGAGAGGTTACTGGACTACCAAAATGGCATCTATAATGCTTGTAAGTCAAATATTTAATTCATAAACTAAACCAGATATTGAATGAAGCAGCGTTTATCTACTATGCAATTGCAGAGAAAGAGCAGTTCGAAGGCTACCTAGATAACTTCAAGCTCTGTCTATAGTTTATAAAATAAACAAAAACAACAAACATACATCTATTCGATCCCCAGTGGAGTCACCATTTTGTTTATGGGATAAGTAGTGTCTTTTCGATCAACTAGCCCTCTATCTTTGGTAGCTATCTTAGAAACAACAGTTCAAAGTAACTCAACAATTTCTTATATGCACAATAGATAAGAGAAGGATGAGAGGACCAACCTAGAACTTCCGCCAAATCCTTTTCTTGATATTTCTCCCCCTTGACAGAGCTCGCAACTCCTCTCCATACTTATCTCGCTTGCAGAGTACCTGCAGAAACACAGTAGCAAAGAACCATCAAAGCATCTTGATCTATTGTATCATAAGCATTGCAGAATTAGATGTATAATGAACTTACAATGGTGTTCACAAATAATAGCATTCACAAGTGCACAATTATATGGAAGAAAACTTGAAGACTTTATTAAATAGAAGGGAGAATTACAACCCAATTGTCTGAATTTTATGGAGGTGTAGTCTAAGTGCCTTGGGTGTGGGCCACATCTTACGAGTATCTTGGAATTTTGTTGTGTGTTATTGGTGTTAATGAATTATGTTTTATGAGCACTAGCTAGAATGTGTTCCATGAAGGCAAATATCCCACACAAGTTTCAGATGGCTTGACCATTTTGCATTGTAAGGTATCTTATGCCCTAGTTTTGAGGAGACAATTAGAACCATCTTAGAGTGTGATGGGTTGTACCATGGAATTTGGTCCACTTGCATGGGTTGATGTGTAAAGGTACCCCATGAGTTGAGGGAAATGATTCCAATTCTTACCTATATAGAGTGTTTATGATATAAGATGTAAGATTTTTTGTTGGGGAATGGAAGAGGGAGATAAGAAAGAAGAGGCATTGAAGTTTGTTGTAAATCAATCAAAAGAAAGGAAAAATGTCTCCTATTAGCAAACATTTTCAAGTTTCCTCTTCAATAGGACTAAATTTTAGTTGGAGCTAGAGATTTTACCTCTCAAAATAATTGATTGGGTACTCTAGAATTCCAAGACCTAACATATCCAGAATATTCCATTAGATAGATTTGTCATCAACAAAGGTTGCAAAGGCTAAGGTGCAAATATCCCATTTTTAATGTGGGTTTTAAACCTTCCTTTTGAGAATGCTAAAAGCAAGGTCATGATCTTGAAAGGAGGTCCTTGATTTTACCAAAACCAAATGCCAATTCTTAATCCATGGTGTGATTATTTTTATTTGAGTTTGGCCTTGAATACAGAGATCTATATTTCGGTCCAGCTATCACTATGTTGTTTCACTTATGCGTTGAGAAGGTATTAAGGGATATAGAGGATAAGACACTTATTTTCCAATACCCTTCCCTTGAAACCCTATAAATAGATTTTGTGCCCCATTTTTTGTCATAATATTTCCACCACAATCTCTTCCTATGAGGATGCCCTTGAAGGGAGGGTTTGTAAAGGAAGCAGAAAAAAAAAAATTCATGTTGAGTCAAAGGAGGGGCATATATTGTAGGTGTCTCTAGAGGTCTTGACAAAAGTGAAGGGGGATGTAGTTTACCTCCTTTCGCAATGCCTTCTATTCCATCATTTGAGGTGCTAAAGGGCATTAAATTTAAGGTTCATAGGTGAAAGCTCACGAAGATCTTAAAAATGAGAAGGTAGGTGTGATTTAACATAGGATTGATTCCATAGACTATTGCGTTATTCAGATTGGTTTAATATAATGAATATTGGGTTGTACATATTTGTACAATATTTTTGTTAAAATGTTGTCTATACCTATGCATGTGTAATTTACTGCTATTTATTTTTGACTGTGAAAAGTAGCTTTTGTTGAGATTCTTGGTTTGGTAGCATCAAAGATTCTAAGATTCTATCCTAGACCCAAGATCATGGAAATTCAAAATGGTATCATAGGGTGTCTGAGCTACTTTAGAAGACAATGAATTAGAGTATGCACAATGAAGTACAACTTTTGAGGGAGTTGGTCACATTGTAAGTGACAATGTCGAAATTGCAGGCTAGTCTCTAGCGTGAGGACAATTTGGAGGGGTTGTCCAACTATATTCCATGGAAGGAAAGGATCAATTTCGTCTTGTAGGTCAATAAGATCTGGGAGTTCACTGAGGAAGCCATCAATAAGCCAACTAATCTAAACGAGCTGGAAGTGTCCACGAAGAACACTGCACATGAGATGTGGATGGCTATTCAGAATTTGTTCCAGATTAAGAACGAGAAATGGGTATTGGTATTGGCAGATAAGTTGAAGTACACCAAGATGATACAAGGTGAATGAGTGACTTCATAGCTGGCGAGATTGTCTAAGGTCAAAGATGAGTTTTTTGTCATTAGTATTAAGAAGAGGAAGGTCCTTATGATTAGTTTCAACTCAACATGAATGTAAACCAACTTTGAACACACCAAGGGGGATCTGAAGGGAAACATTTGGTGCTCTTGTGTGTATGTGGTTAAACAAAAAGGCCCCCTTTCATTTGCATAAAGTGTTCCTGGTACAGATCCATGTTAGAGTCGAGGCCCTATAAAGATGAAGTCTAAGTACATTAAAGGTATTGTCTATAAATAACCTCTCTAACAACCTAACACAAACATATAATGATGTCATTTACAGTGGAGGTGTAAATTACTTGAATTGTGTTACAACTTTAATCGCTCCCCACAATATAGATTCCAAAATAACATGCCAAGATCTGTCAGGTGCTATGGTGTGCCAATGCATATCAAGGAGTATAGTGAAACACAAGGGAGTGTTAGTTTCAAATGCATGGAAATGAATGAATAAGAGTGTGTGATAGGGAGTTCCAATGAGTTATAGGTGCGTTAAGGAGGGAGTGAAAAGGTATGTTAGGTAGTGCTAAGGAATGCTAGAGTGCCAATGCGACATGGCAAGATTGTGCCAAATACCAAAGTGTGGCAATGTGTGCCAGGGAGTGTTAGCAAGTGTGCCCTTGGACTTCTTTGAGGTCTAGCGAGCCGAAGCTTCTTCATATGGTTGTTTAGATAGCCAAATTTGTTGTTCCCCATGAAGTTAGTGAGGTTCAACAAAAGCAATAGGAGAGGCTTTTAGTAACCGCATAGTTGATGAGGTGGTTAAACTAAACTATCCACCATGAAAGGGAACCACCATGAGAGTAGTTATGGTTGAGAGCTATGCAAACACCAATTCCTTCCTGCCTACTGTTATGGTTTGTTATGCAAACCCCTCCTTCCTTGTAAATAGTTAGCATGATAGTTACTCTAGCAAATCCCTCTCATTCCACATTTTGCCATAGTGTCAAAATCTAATTTTGAGTGGTTCAATGAGGAAATCCCACATTGGTGATATGAAATGGGAAAACTGGCATTTCTGGGGGTTTCCATAATAGTGGTGGGATGCCTTCGATTGAGAGGCTCGACGAAACTTGCATCGAGACGTTGAACTTTCCCCATCCAAATATGATGGTCAGCAACCAAAATGCGAACCCATCCTTCCTTCCTTACTTCTTGATGTAGGGTTCCAACCCATCAAGTGTTATATGGAGAGAAGTTGGAGGCTTATCAGAGCCATTAAATGTGTCCTATTGATTTATGATGGTTTCACCCCATGTTAAGGTGTGCATCTATGCAAGAGGAGGGTTTCTAACTGGTTTAGTGTGTCTAATGTGCCATATGATATTATTATTTTTCATAGTCTCCACATCAAAGCTAATTTACATCACTGATAAGTATCTCCTTGGCTAATGCGTAAGAAAACCATACCATATATGTTAGGGATGAGTGTAGTCCTCCTATGTGTGCATGGATGTTGGTCTAACCTTTTGCGATAGGCAGAGATCGAGCTTGCCTGATATCTATGTTTTACTTGTCTTCCATTAAGGAACAACAATAAGTTGCTATGGCATAAAAGAAGGTGTAAAAGAAGATAAGCACCAATAAGGGGTGCAAACAAGTTCATCCAACGTATAGAATTAGCCAATTGGGATGACGTTACAACTACTAGTTGATTAGATTCAACCAAGAATTCCTTGCTATTGGCTAAGGTTCACAGTGCAAACCTCTTCTCATCCTTACAACTATGATGAAAAGAATTCATCAGCGGGACGAGATCATCTTATCTTAAATCAAAACCCTCATCATTTGGAATTTTTCAATAGCCACAACATATTTTTGATGTATCCGATGACCATTATTTTTCTTCATCGAGGATAAAAAAAGAAGATTCTTTTTATTGAGTTAGAATGGAATTTCCTAAAATTGATCTTTGGGGATATCCCATAATCAAAAGGAGAAATTAAAAATATATGTGATATAGATGACCTATTTTAGGTGTCCTTGATGAGATGAGTAAGCGGCATCCCATAGTAGAGCTGCTAGTAGTGTCACAAGATGAGCCCTACTATATTATAGCAACTTTTCTCCTCATGAGATAAAACTATGTTGTTGTTGGGTGTTACACATCCAACATGCATAAGTCATGTGCAATCAAGAGGTAGGTGATCTCCTTAGCACACCCACATCATTCCTAAGACCTACCTTTATTTGTTTGAATGTGCAGAGCCAAAAATCACAGAAGAAGGCTAAACAAATGGCATGTGCCCAATAAATTTGTATTTTCTAGGTTCTTTTAAATGAGTAAATTTTAGGGCTTTGGTCCAATAATAATATAGAAAATTCTCATTTAAATCTTAAAAAATATAAAACTATAAGAATTATCCTTTCTAGAACTTTTTGAAATTCGACTTGGTGGACCTCCAAGTTGGTATCAGTGACCTCAAGTTAGAGAAAGGGAGACTTTGGGTTCAACACAATATTATTTTTCTAATGAATTGGTTGGGTTCCCAAGTCACAAAAAAAGTAAGGTTATATGTGAGGGTGTTAGTGTCAATTAGTTCAGCTTGTCACCAGTTATCAAATATGCTCTTACAAGGTGTTGTTAGGGTGTCAAGTCAATTTTTTTCATTTTAGTCAGTCTTCAAATAAAAATTTGGTCATTGGCTAGTGTGTCTAGGGTTATTTCCACTCTCTCAAGAATTTCATGTTCTAGTCACTTTCATCACTCAGTTGAGTCTATCATCAAGAAAACATCATTAATATCACTTTAGTCACATCATCATGGTCTCCATTCAGCTCAGTGTCACCATTAGGTCATTAGGGCTAAGGTCACAAAAACAGTCATTTCATGTATAAATCCGGGAAATGAGGAGTAGCAATAGGTAAATTTGTTCAATAACAGTTGATTTCAAATGTAATTTATGTTTTTATATGTAATCATGTTCCTAAGGTTTTAAAGTTACAAGAAGAGGTCCTAAGGCTACAAAACTAAAAAAGAAAGTGAATTGGCGAGGTGGGCCATCCTACCTCATTAATCACTTAGACACCAAAAGAAAATTATAAAAGCACATGGAGGAGATCATTTACACTCATTTGCACTTATATACCATCCTAACATCGAGCTCCCCCCTCTCCTCCGCAAAAATTGTGATTCCATAGCTCTCACTGGAAAAAATTGACTCTCGCTATGCACAGAGAGCCTTTGATGTGCACCTACACAACACGCTGTGCACAGGAAGATTTTGTTGCCCACGAGGCAGAGTTGTCCAAAATTGTTGTTTGACCACCAAAATTCATTTTTGAAAGCTCCTCTTCAGTCATTTCATCCTCAAAGCTCTATAGCAAGCAAGTTTAATCATTTTCATGCCCTCCTTTGCCTTATATGTCAAGAAAATGATCAAATACTTATTCTTCTAGGGTTTACATGATTTTCATGGTTTTGATCCTCAAATGATGAGTTGCTACCATAAACCCTAGATTCCTTTTCCCTACACCTCTATTTGCAACTAATACACCATTTCCATCCATCACAAAGCCTTATCCCCTCATTTTCCATTGTTTTCCTCTAAATCGTAATCTATCTTATCTCTTTCTAGGATAGGCCTATGTTTTTGCCTTTTCCACCCCCCCGTCACTCATTTCCCAAAATTCCTTTTTCCCCTACTCACTAACATCATCCCCTACCCTCATAAATTTCCTTACAAATTTAGGCAACTCCTAATTCCACCGTACCACCTCATTCCCTTACAACAGCAAATTTCATTGTTTTTTCTTGCCTTTTGCCTAGGGTTTGAAGTATGGGGCATGACTTATCACCATCAGAGAAGAGGAAGTACAAAAAGGGGGGAAACATATTGAGGTTTGAGCCCTCTAATTGCAATGAAATAACCACCTCCCCATTTGTCATGAAATGCTTTGAAGATGTCAATTGTTTATGGTTTTGTCAAAGAGTGCAGGAGGTAGGTTACCATGATCATATCACAAGTATATTTTCCCTCACCTTGAATGAAGACAAGATCACCATTGTAGGGACTGATTTCATTTTTTCAGTGGATGCCATCTCTCAAGCTACATGCATACCAAACCATGGTGATAAGTGGCTCAAAGGCAAGAACCTAAACATAGGAGAGTAAAAACCCTACTTGAAATCACAATACAAAAGATCTCACTCACATGTTTTCCCATTCAGATACTTGTTGGAGAGATATGCACCCTTGATGAAGGATGTCATGAATTTCTTCACATGTGAGGGCAGATTTTCCAAGCTATATTAATACCACATAAGACTGCTCATGCACTTTACATCTTCCAAGTCTCTAAATTTGTCCAGCTACTTGTATAGGAGCCTAACCAAAATGTCTGAAAGGGTGAAATTGAAAGGAAAAGTGCATTATCCCAGCGTCTTTCACCATAGACTGATAAAGGTTATAGTAGTCCATCAGTTGATAGAGAAGAATGTGACATGGGACACCTTCAATGAGGCAACCTTGAAAACACATATAACCACTTCACCAAGCCAGCACCTAAACATGTCAGTACATCGCATGGAGGTGGTGTCATCAAGCAAACATGATGAGGTTTCCCAGGGACCTAGGCTTGAGGTGACCAAGACATATCATAGAGGTAAAAGGCTTGTGCTGTCTCCTAAAATTGAGGAAGGGGCCAAGCCTACTACATCTGTAGGTTTTAACCCCGTACAGAAATTACCTGCATACGAATTCTAAATCATAGGAAAAATAAAAATGTGAGAGCATAACACATAAAACACATATACACAGAGATTTCCCACTGGATCCCAAAACCGGGACTACTAGCTTGATTTTTCATTATGTTCCTTTCAATGTTACAATACATATTTATACATGCTGAAGCATCCAATATCATGGACTGAAAAACCATTGCGTCCAAAAGCATGGACCGAAAACCATAGGTAGGTTTGCCCAACCTAATATAGGGTCCAATTTTTTTTTTCCCGGGGCACTGCCCCAGACCTTGTAGAGGGGGGCTACTTGCCCACCTCAAACCCCCCCTGTGACCCCCCCGCTACGCAATTGGCGCAATGAAGGGGGGGCTCCGCCCCCCCTCTAACCCCCCAGTTCACTTCTTGGGTTAGTCATGGAAAGAATATAACACAACCCAACAAT